>JBDJHY010213294.1:0-11357 GCA_039654485.1 Withania somnifera | reverse complement strand
TTATTGTTTTTCCGCACATACTGTTGTAGTCCTCCGCTTTGGCTACGGACTACAGGGTTTGGTTCTCCTACTGGGTGTATAGTAGGTGCCATCATGACTCCGAAAAGTCGGGTCGTGACAGTATATGCCTATGATGTTTATGGATGTTATTGAACGTCACAGGACAGATAGTGTGACGAGGAAGTTCATGTTGCCACCTTATTCGCCGGATGTTCTACAATAGATAATAGAGCAACTAGAAGCACGATAGTCATAGTACGATAGATGATGCCTTTGTTTCTTTGTATAATCAGGCAAGGGCGACATAGGAACAACCATATCATATATTGATTCATTTGTTATAGGGAGATGATGTGTGTCTTTCTTAGTACCAACCTTATAGCAAGTAGATTATTGGTCATCATATCTATCAAGGATACCTTCCTGTGGTAAGTTTAGCACACACAATGCAATGGAACCTCTATCACATACATGACTTAGTAGTATTTATGAATATGGATTATACTACATATCATCTTTCCCGACAGTTTACTCTCGCGCATGCTGGTAAGTTAGAGGTTTTTCAAGTCCCGACAGTACAATCTGTGTTGTATGAGCATTCTCTTATTGGTAGAGGAGGTAAATGTTGGGGTTAGGGTTGGGGTCGTGGAGCAAGTGCTGGTGTTGTGAAACTATTCATTAACATAGGCATATACAACAGAAGTATTATAAAGCATGAAAATTATACTCGATATCATAAAAAACAGTCTTAATAATATTATAAGGTGGTTATAAAATGGGCAAAACATATCAATCTACTATACATGACTTTATGTCTGAAAACCTTTATAAAGACTAGGAAAATTTTAGGGACAATCCCCAGGAATCTCTAAATATGAACTAATAATGTAAATACCAAAAAGGAAGAACAACTCATGTGTAATGACCCTCCATGTTATTTATTTATTTTTTTTTTGAATTTTGAGGATTTTTACTATCTTACAATTTCTATAGATATAATATGCTAAAATAAGTTCGATTTAAGGATTTGTTCTAGACTAGAATGAGCTTGGAGTATTATTTTGGAGATTTTGAGTTTTAAAGATTCTAAGTGTGAAATAAGGAACTATAGAGGTTATCTGAAGCTTAGGACTCGTATAAAAAATTTGTTAGTTCAATCAGCTTTGGAGTGTCAACTTTTGTCTAGTAGAACCTTCTTATTAAGTTTTAACTAATTCATAGTGATTTTGAGTGATTATACATGATGAAAGTTGTTTTAATGGAAATGATTGAGTTTTGTTACCATTTGGACGTAGAGTGCCCATATTGGAAATTTTATGATTTCATTGGATTTGGGAGATGGATTTTATTCTAGAATGAGGTCTTTCATATTTTTTGTAGGCCCCGTTGATGTTTTGGTCATTTTGGGTTAAAGTTAGTTTTTAGGCCTTAAATGAGTATCGATTCATGGACACCCGGTACACATGATTTGATGCCTCTGTTGAGTCCATGATATTAGAATCAGTATGAATGCATATATTAATTTTTTTTTTCATAGGATTTCGTACGAATCCCAATGGTCAATTCAAAGTATTTTACTAAGTGTTTTTTCTATTGTGTGTTGTTTATGTTAGTGGTTGAGTTCCTTGTTCTTGTTCGCGACCACTAGGCCGCGTTCGCAAAGAGTAAATATTTTGTACCATCGCGATCACGTATATTTGAGGGCTTTGTCGTTCACATTCGCACTGGCTGGATAGTATGCGTAAAGGGTTCCTATTTGCCCAGGTCGCATTCATGACACTACGATCGTCGAGAAACAACACCTGGGTAGTCAAATTGTAAAACACGGTACTTTTTTATTTTCTAAAAACCTATTCAATTTTTATACATTTTCAAAAAATCAAAGAAGGGGATTGCAACATCTAAACATCGGATAATGTTTCTAAACATGTTTCCATATATTTTCATCAATAAATTCATGATTTTAACCTTAGATTTGAAGGTTTTCAACTCAAAAAATGGGAATTTTCACACGAACTCGAAAATGGGAGTTTTGGTAATTTGAGCCACTAAATGAATTGAGTTTGTGATCCCCCATGTGTTGAGTTGCATGCAATAAAATTTGATTTTAATAACATGGCCCATGCAAATATTTAAATGAAGTGTTAAATATCAATATATGGGTATTAATTTATTGTTATTTCTTGTATGTAATGTGTTTGTGAATATATTTTTCTAGTTGGAGGCTCCACAGAGTGGCAAGTCTCACAATTGGTAGATTCTCCCCGACTTTATGGTTTTTCTATAAAGTGTTAGTCTGAATTCTTAATTCGTTTATTGTAATGTCGAGAAATGAGAACATTTTGGGGTATTACTTTAATATTCAATAATAAGACTTAATTTTATTACTAAGATTAAACATGCGGGTTTAAAATAAAGATTTTGTGAAAAAATGATTTCGTGAACTTTGTTGAATTGTATACTTTAAATTTGAAATTGAAATACTTGCTTTAAATTGCTTGAATTAGTTGATTCCTTAGGTAATACTAGGATAAGCACATGTCTTTTGGTGATAATTGTTTTTTATTTGGAACATCTTATATCTGTTTTTGAGTCATAATTTGAATCTTATTTTAGTGATGCCCTGAGACTATTTGATTGTGTTGGACAGTATTGTATAGAAATTGCCCGCAATGACTTGATAAAGACTTCTAAAAATTGAAACATGATTTCATTTAGAGTGTAAAATAATAGAAATTAATTGTTGGACAATACAATTTATTCGGATGACAAGTTTCCTTTAATGACTAATATAATTAGAAATGATATTTAAAAGAATAAGTTGGGGCCTAATTACATACTTATTGTTGAACTAGCCCTTTTATGAGTTATCGATACCATGATAATAAAGGAAGTATCGTGATTCACGAAAAGGAGAGTTTGAAATAGAAAGGAATATACATGATAATGATTACCTAAGAGAGGCCGATATACATGAAATCTTAAGATAAAACAGCCACCTTGTATGAATTACTCGAATAAATTTATTATCCTTAATGAACTGATCAATTTGATATTGTTTTTGTTGTAACATAACATAACTTGGATTTTGTTTTATTGATTGGAGCATTCGAATACTTGAATTGTGGTAACTTGTTCATACTGGTATGGTTCTAGAGCAGGTACCTCGCTGTTACGGGTGCACGGCTTAGCTAGCCTCCATGGGTCGTTGATTTTGATGTGTATAAATAAGCCAATAGGTTTTAACTAAGGGAAGACACTGATTAGGGATCCCCCACGAGTCCTGGTCTATAACATGTATAAAAATGTTAGTAGGAGAGTACATAGGATATACATGCATTGAGCCACTTGAATTCAATTGACTTGTAGCATTGGTTGTTTGTCCATATTGATTTCTGCATTGAGGCTATCTAGTATTGACTTATTCATGGAGGATTACCTGATTATATGTTGATTTCTTGAGGTTACTGGGCATTTGGTTATAACTTGATACTCGTTAATTGCTTGAGATATATAATTACTTGATGTTACTTGACATTCAGTGATAACATGAGGCTATCTGATTACTATAGATTACTTGACATTTACTAATAACTTTACACTATCTGATTACTTGAGATTACTTCGCATTCAATTATAATTTAAGTTTATCTTATTTCTAAGAAAGGTCTGATATTACTAGAATTAATGGCTTTTATATTTAATATTCATACTGGTATTTGTAGAAATATTGTGAACTAGATAATTATCTGAATTTTTTTGTATATTTATATATGTATTTTTTTTCTAGCATGTGGTATATAAACTATTTGCAGGTAATAGTATCGGAGGTTTAGTTGGTTGTTAGTGATTCCACCTCCATATTATAGTTAGACCAGCTGAAGACTCTACTAAGTACTATGATTTTGTACTCACTCCGTACTTTTATGCACTCTTATGTAGGATCAGGCCCACGACTTTGCAATCAGATTATCAACTTCAGTCCTAAGGCATCATTTGACTATTTGGAGGTAGCTTACCATTTAATCCTTAGTTACGGATGGACTTTCGATTTTGTTATAGTTTTTCTGATGTCTCTACTCACTAAAGACTACACTCGAGACTACGTTTTTGTTGTATAACACAAAAAGTGGCTTGTACACGTTGGAAACCTGGTTTTTGGTATTTTAATTAATACCTCTACATATAATTCCATTATTTTACTTACTTTCACATTTACTCTAGTTTCAGTGTTGATTTATCATTAGTTTTAATGACCTATCGAACTAGAAAGATATGTTCCATCACCACAAGATATTGGGTCATGAAAAGTTGGTATCAAAGAACTATGTTCATGGCTCCTATTATAGACAAGACAATTTTGGTAGAATCGGTTAATTGGCGCATAGTTGTCTGTCACTTATCCTGGAGAGGCTATGGAACTTAGAAAAATATCACTCTATTCTTTCTTCTCTATCTAGCATTTTCGGTGCGCCAATGCTAAGTCCTTGTGTGTTTTGATCAATAAATTTTTTGGAACAGAGCAAAATATAGTGGCAAGTCTACTAGAACATCCCCTATGAGGTTTTGTGCCAGATCTTCTTCCCTTGAGGTAGAGATAGAGAGAGACAAAGGACAAGCCCATCATGAGTATGTGGCAGCCCCGTTACTACAAGATGCATTATTGAGAGTTCTTGGGGAATTAGAGGGAATGACACATGGTGGTAAACCTCAGGGTCCACAGGCTATGGATAGGGCAGAGACCCTAGATTGGTAGACTATTTTGAGGGTACATAATACAGTAGGCCAACAAACAGTAGTTCCAGTTTAGGTGGGACAACCACTAATTTCTCACAGAGTTCACAAATACGAGTATTCAAACTGTCGGTGCAGTCATGTCAGAAATGTCTGATGATTAGTAGAATAGGTACGAGAGGTCTCGCAAGATGGATCCACCATAGTTTTAGGGTGGAAAAATTAAAGAACCATTTGATTTTTTGCCACTTTTCATGAGCTACTCCAAAGTGTGAGATTGGTATAGATGCACGGGGTAGTTTAAAAATTGTTTTATCTTTGAGAGCCAACCAGACAATGGTGATGATCCTATGTTAATTCTACACTAGTTGAATCTCCTCCCTGACTTGGGAGATATTTTCTTGGGCTTTTGGTGATAGATATATGTGTCAGAGTGTAAGGAATGGATTCCGCTGCCAATTTGGTGAGTTAGATTAAGGGATTATATAAGTGGAACTGTATGGTTCCTATTTTTACAAGCTTTTTAGACATTCTTTAGCCATCTTTCTTGATTAGAGAGAGAAAATAACAAAGATAATGAAGGAATTGATTCATCCTCTTGGGGTATCGGTATTTTTAGCCTCCAGGTCTTAGGGAGACACTTTATAGAGTATAGTCGGTGCTTCTAGAGGTCTTTAGTAGTTGCACAGGGATAAGATCAGTGATAGTATGAGTAAGAGGCCCTATTAATTTAGTCAGTTCTCAGATGCCTCATCTATATAAAGGTATGTATTTGAGTTTTGTAGACATTTCCATCATCCTGTCCCACGCCAGAAAGCATTATTGGTTTATATTTCTAGTTAGATGATTCACAGTGAGTCCCTGCACCTAGTTATTATGAGTCTTATCATAGAGATTCATGCTAAGGTTTCCATTCGGGTCCTCAGAGTTTTTCTCAACAACCTTTAGTTCCTAAATCTTGTTATACATGTGTTGACCCAAGATATATTATAACACATTGCCACCTTTAGGTATAGAGGGTGAAACCACTATCTTCAATGGATTTTCATACTCTTGTTATATCACCTATACCTACAAATAGAAGTAGAGAGGATGTACAGGTCGGCCCGAGGTAGATAATCCCTATAGAGTTATTATAATAATAGTTCCATGCTGCCCTCGTCTCTCTTTGTGTATTTGATCAAGGATCTACTATCTCTTATCTGTCTACATACTTGTCACAACCAAAAATTTTAGGTCATGATGGCGTCTACAACCCTCTGGTAGACAAGTCTAACCCTACATCCCGGAGCTACACGTAAGAAGTATGAAAGAGCTAAAGTGATTATTAATGAATTAGTCATGGAAAGGTATATGGCAAGAAATGAAAAAAGAATTAAATCTCTATCACAATGGGCTACAAACACAGGAACCATCTAGAAAAGAGGAAAAGCATAAGCAGAAACATAAAAGAACGAAAGCCGAAAGAATACATAAACAACCTAAATTCCAAAACCTAGTGTCAACGGCATATGGAGCTACTATATAGAGTGTACAAAAGATAATAATACAATGCAACTCCTAAAAATGTAATGCAAATCAGGTCCTTCTCTAGACAAAATAAAGCAGGCTGAAATTAAGGAAACCACGATCGGCTCGAAAGCAAAGCTCTCCATAATCTTCGCAACCAGTTGTAACTATTTCCTATGACCACGGTGTCTCCGATAACCCTTACAAATTTTTTCACCACAAAAATGGTACAGAAGTGCAATATGAGTACCAAACAAAGCACCCTGTAAGCATCATAGGACGACTGACTTAACCAAATGCAAGTAATAAAGGCGAGGGAGTAAAATAGGTTAATGATAGTCGAAAAAAGGTAAAACTAATAGATATGAGGAAAATTAAGAACACCAAAAAAGTTAGTACAGATCTACTAGAACAAAAACATGGTGAACACATTTTTTGGAGACCAGTACTCAAAAAATAAAAATTAGAGTAACGAAACATAACTTTGCTTCATCTAAGACAACACCCAGCAAACCATAAGTATATATGTATATATATACACTATGAATAAAGGATCGGACGATAGAGTATGGCTAAGTAAGGAACATAAAGTAAACACAAAACCTACCTACAGTCCCATACCACAAGTAACTACCGACAGCACAACAAAACCCACTGTGACCTCCCCCTTAAGCCCGGTGGGCACAAATAATATGAAGGTAATACACGGAGGTGCAGAAAAGTAGAATAGAGTGGTATCATTTAGTCCCAACACCATTCTCTCAATAAGAGTCAAACTTAGGGTCCACGCCCTGGAGGACCGCACCTCGAATCAAATATTGGGTATGTACCCCATCAGTACCAAACTCAGGATCTGCGCCCCAGAGGACCGCACCTCTAATCAAATGTAGGGTCTGTGCCCCATCAATTACAAACTCACGATCTACTCTACAGAGCATAGTGCCTCTAATAAAATGTATAGTCTATTCCCCATCAGTGCCAAACTCAGGTTCTAGGCCTCGGAGGACCACACCTCTAATCAAATGTAGGGACTGTGCCCCCTTAGTGCCAAACTCAAGGTCTACACCCCAGAGGATCGTGCCTCTAATCATATGTAGGATCTGTGCACCACCAATGCCAATTTAAGGGTCTACACCATAGTGGACCGCACCTTTAATCAGATGTAGGGTTCGTGCCCCGTCATTGCAAATCACATGGTGTGGACCCAGGAGGGTTCCACCTCTAAGAAGATGTAAGGCTTATTTCTGATCAACGTCAAACTCAGGGTCTATGCCTTGGAGAATCGTCCCTCAGATAAAATTTAGTATATGTGTGCCATCAGTACTAAGCTCGAGAAAAACAATAATATACAGATGCTCTATTACGACATATAAACAAAAAATGGTAATCATAATGAAAACAGAAAGTATTTGAAGTCTAGGATCGGCCAAAGACCACCAGCTAATAGCTCAACTCACCAAATCATTGTGTGACAACTTGAATAGTTCCTAAAACCACACTACTGGCCATCACACAAGAATAAAATATTAGCTTATTCTACAATGCACATAAATAAACCTGCCCTACCTGGCACCAACAAAAATCCTCGAAATGCATGCACCGTAGGCTCAAAGCTTCAAATGAAGATAAAGTAACTAAATGCTATAAAATGATGAATCGATAGATTAAAATATAAAGAATTGGACCCATATTTTCATTAGAATACCGAGTCGGAAAACAGGCCTTAAAATAGGCCTGCGGCCCCAAACCATAGAAAAATAATTTAAGTATGCCGGCGCAAAGCCCTCATCTTGGGGGACTTATAGTCCCAAATCAAGCAATAAGAAGAAAGGAATCGAGGGAGAAAACAAGGTTCAAAGTAAAGAAAATCAAACTTTTTACATAAGCAAAAAGAGGCTGAAAGAACGAGAAATACCCAGGAAAAAACTTGCTTCACAAACTCACACTACCTCACACACAAATCCCCAACAATCTCCTCATCTCTAAACATTATAAAATTAGCTCCAATGACTTAGAAATGGAGACTTTTAAAGGAAACAAATGTTTGAAAATAAAGGGGATCATCCCCTTTTTATTAATTGATCTGGCAGCTGAGGTACTACTTTTGGTTGTTTAGGTGACCTCGCTAGGAAAAAAATAAGGCTTGTTAGGGAAAACTCACCAGGGAGATTCCGTGGGAGTAGGAGTAATGGTACAAGGTTGACCAAAGGGTCGCTAGGGTGGTCTGCAACCTACAACATAACTCAATAAAACATGAACTCTCTGGGGAGGGGGGCTAAAATGAGCATCTCGAGTCTAAATCTAGCAAACCAGGATTGCATTTTGGGTAGAAAACATATTGCAAATTCAATGGAATAAACAAAATTATAAACTGAGGTCGTTTAAGTAAAAAGGAACAAAAAATCAAAACAATCAAAAGGAGCCAATTTTTGAACTTTTCACAAACTCACTCAATATGAGCCCGAACACGTCGAGAAGAAAACAAATGACTCAACTAGCACAAAATTGATATTATAGAGCTTATGGAATCATCAAAATTCTGACCTGACACTTCAATCACCAAAAGACCACCCAGGCTCAAAAATGAGCTTTAACTAGGCTGAGTTTTCATAAAATAGCCCAAACTCAAAAGAAATAGCTGGGACACAAACTTAAGGTATACCTAGAAAAAATTTAGCATTTTTGAGTTAAGGAATTTTCATAATTTGATTTAGATCTTATTTACTATGATTTCACTCTCGAGTTTTTCTATTTCAAAGTTGAAACTCCAAAATAGAAAAACTGAGATAACAAGCAAATGAGTTGCCAGGGCACCAAGCTACTGGTCCCAACAAGTCATAAATGAATTGGGGCAACTACCAAATAGCTCTAAGCATACAAATAGACAAAAACGAAGGAAATAACCAAAAGGGTCAATACAATAATGTACATATGGACTTGTAATGACGTTCACTTTCTTCCTATAGTTATTTGTGTGTCTACCTTGCGAATTGTTTATTTAGTAGTGCATTGAATGTATTAATTATATAGATACCCTATTGGATCATGGTGTATGAATGGATTCAGCCCTCGTATGGATGTTGAGGATAAAATGGTTAGTAGCATGATTATGTTTGGTTAGTCTTGTCTTTAGGCTTTTGTTAGTAGGCCATGGTAAATGTGTTGGCTTTAATAGGTTTGATATATGAAGAGTTATGAGATTGGGTTTCTCGTAACGTAAATTCCACCTTGTTGGTTGAGTTTTTCATTATGGTTTAGATTTATCAGTCTTGATGTATGGGCAGTCTACTAATTACCTTTTTTCTATGTGGATGAAACAGTGTTGGATATTCTAGTTTTACTATTTGTGGTATGTATGAAAGATTTTAGGTTGTGGTGTCGTTATTATCTTATGGGGATCTTTACTCTTTGGGTTTTATATGTGGTCTCCTTTGAGATTATAGTTTTCTACAGGCTTTTCCTATTATTTAGATGTATTTTTAGTACTCGTAGTTGATTTATAGTGGTGGAACAATCATTTGGATTACCTTGGTAAAGCCTGAGGTGTGAATTAGTCTATTTGTGAAAATGTATAACCAAGGATGTCGTCAGCTTCAATCATCGCTAGGTTTTTACCAACTTTGGTGGGTTTTGTATTTTTATGGTAGTAGTGAAACACAAGCGGTATTGATCATTCCTCTCATTATTTATCACTAAATGGGTGTTTTATTGTTGTAGTTGCTTTTGATTGGTCATGATTCTACTTTTCTCTATGTGTTGGTAGACTCATATCAGATTTTGAAGTGATGGGTAACTTCTCTATTATTTTCGATGACTGCACTATGGAATGGGTATATCTTAGTGGCATATTTGGTTAACTGATCCTATGAAATGACCTCAATTAGGGTTGGTGATCAAGTTGTATTGTTCCTTTTAAGAATAATAGACTTTATGAGGTAGTGAAATATAAAAGAACTTTCTAAAGATTTTGGAGATGTAAGTTATAATGGTATTGTTGACACAAAATGTTTTGTATGATCACTTTATGAGTTGAACTTTTTATACTACTCTTTGGCTCATGAGTTCATTAGTGTCAGGAAATTTTGTGTTTGGATTATGGAGTCAGATGTTGTTACTGTCTTTAGTGTGTGGGATTAAGGGTATCCCTGATGTTACACTTGATATGTAGTTAGATAATATGATTGGTGGTCATGCTTAAAATATTTCATTTAGATGGCTACGTTGGACTGTACATAGGTTTTTTTTCAGTCGCCTCTATTAGTAGGTGTTTAAATTCCATGGAGGGTACATGGAAATGTGGGATTGCTATTTTACTGATTAAAGGTAATGTAGTTACCGATGGGATGAAATAGGAAGGTAGTGACTGGTATCCTTGAGTCCTGCTAGATGCGTGATTTGATTGATTTGGGTAAAGAAACAATTTTTTTGCATGGTTCAACCAGTTTTGGCAGGACACCTTATGGGTGACTGGAAGTTGAGTTTCATCTTCACTTAAGGTTTGGGTGATAGTGGTTCAGAAATTCAAGTTGATTTCAAATAATATGTCTATTCAATGATAGCACTGTGTTTAGAGATTTCTAGCTTGATTTGAATATATGAGTTCATCATTATTGTCTTGGTCATCTTTGAGGTTTGATGAGTATACCAGTTATGTGAAGTGTGGTCATCATTGATGTGTGGATTCTCAGTCTTGATTCAGAAATTTAGACTCGTGTTGTACTATGGTAGTTTACTTGGGAAATGAAAATAGCCTATGCGAGTTATATTTAACACCTTGGTTTTAACTAGTACTAAATTCTTCTCTTATATTTGAGGACGGACATGATTTTAATGGTGGACATTGTATTGAGGCTCTAGGTCCTTCTTCCCACATTTATGGATTATTACTATTTCATCCTTCATATATTGTAATATGTTAAAATAAATTTGATTCCACAGTTGGTTCGGAACGGTATAAGTTTGGAGCATGATTTTCGAAATGTTTATTTTTAAAGCTTCTAAGCATCACTACAAGAAAAATGGCCTTTAGTGACAAATGAATCTGGTCACCAAAAGTCAAATTTTGGTCACTAAATGATTTTAGTGACCAAAAAATGTTGGTCACCAGTTGGTCA
>JBDJHY010213266.1:0-11358 GCA_039654485.1 Withania somnifera | reverse complement strand
TGTCAGATATACGTCCAGTACTAGAAACTAATAGTTAGAGCTTGTTCCTAGTAATAAATAAGAAAATAGAAAAGGGGTTTTTTGTATGTTAACAATTCTCTGTTATTCCGTGTTACTAATTATTGATTTACTCTAGTACGTAGTTAAGTAGTTTTGTGTTCACCAGGGTTCAACCGTCCTTCAGATTGTAATCTTTTAACAATTTCAGAATCATTTCTAAGTAGAGTTACGTATGCATACAAAATAGAGTTCAAGAAGATTACTCTAGTTATAGAAACAACCATTAGATGAGGGTTAATGCCCTAAATTTCTTAGCATAATCTCCTCTCCTAGTTTTATCCACCGGGTTAGAGCTAGTTAAACCTAGGCAAGTTCTAGTGTTTACAACCACTAAAAATCATTTATTACATAGAGATTGCATTCATACGAAGGAGTAGAAACAACAAACCATGTAGATTACAACCCAATTATCATTTAACCCATGGACCCCACAACCTTAGGGTTGGGGTCTAGCCCTCAATTGTCATCATACTACAATACTGAAAACAAAAGATAGTGAATAACATACCATAATTGTAAAGTTCAGTTAATTGTAGAATAATAACCGCAAAATCTCAACACTTCTGTTCTTCAATGAATATGGGTGTTAAAACCTAACTCATAAGTCTTAAGATAATACATAGAAAGTAATTCTTCAAAACTCCCTAAAAAATTAAGCTAAGTATCCTATTTATAGAAAGTGGGAATAGTGAAATAATCAACAACTTGGGCTGGGCTTCTATCAGTTCGGACGACCAATTAGGCGACCAGTCTGTCACCCCCTTTAAACCAGTGAACTTTCGAGTACGAGATGCTAACTTCGATGAAGCACCTTCCAGCAGGTGAACCATTTTGTGAGTTGCATGTCCTTGATTTCTTATCCAGTGAACTTTTAATTAGGCGATGCCAACTTGGACGAACCACCTCCCACCTATTCTTGGATTCTTATCCAGTGAACTTTAAATAGGCAAATGCTCCTTGGACGAGCCATCTTTTTTTTTAGAATATTAGTCTGTGGAACCCTCTGTTTTACTTCATTCACTAAAAATATCCCTTTTTCTTACAAGTGCTTCATACTCTCACTTATTGCCTTAACCTTGCAAATACTTGATACAAGCATTATAACATGTTATTATTACACAAGTATGCGCTCTATTTAAGGGGTTTAAGTGTGAAATATGACATAAAATTCCATCATATCAACACCCTCAACCTAAAATGGTTGCTTCTCCTCGAGAAACAACAGAAACATAACCAATACACATTAAGCACTTAAAACAACCTTCGTGTACAATTCATCTCATCATAGGCATTCATAGGTTTCACATTATTTTAGCTATGTGTATTTATTCACACATTCCAATTTATACTGAGTGGCATGTTGACAGACCATACCTCCTAAACTGCTGCGTTAACTCATTTAACATTGATTAGAGTAACACTTGCCCTCATAACAAAGAAGTCCCCCACACAATGAAACTATGAACTATCATAGAATACTGGGACTGGGAAAATAGCCTCTCATGCTCAGAAAGAAATCAAATTGCATACACACCATCCATAGGCTTGCCTTTATTAATTACAATATAGTATTCAGTAAAACAACATGAATCACACAAGACTTTGCTCTTCTTGTAATGTCAGTTAGTGCTGGTAGGGCATGATTTGGGAACATACTAACTGACTCAATTTATTCCACTACCCTATTTTTCAAGCATGTTCCTCTTACAATCTTCTTTTCACTATCATTTGCCATTGAGTCTCCCTTTTTCTTTTGCACAGCTGAACTCTTTCTCTTTTGATTAAATTTCTAAACAACTTTCTTTTGTATAGGATAAGTTTATGGTAGTTACCATCAACCTAGAGTTTTACTCAGGTTGAAGATACATTACTCACTACTGAATCAGAGCCAAGTTATACTGATTGCCATATGTTATTTGTGGTGTTTTCTACCTAGCCACCCCAGACTTGTAGGAGGCACTTGGAGTTTGATATTGATGATTAGGTCTTCCTAATGATATCTCCTATAAAAGTAGTGATTCCATTTGAGAAAAAGGGTAATCTAAATAACCTCTATATTTTTCCCTATTAGAACTTAAGGAGGTTGGTAATGTTGATTATGAGTTAGACCTTGCAGTATATTTGGCAGTAGTGCACCCGGTCTTTCATGTGTCTATGTTGAAGAAATGCCGTGGTAATTCTTCTTTGATCGTGCATGTGGAGGAAATTTTCATTAGATAAAACCTTACCTATGAGGAAGTACTATTTTAGATTCTTGACTTTCAAGTGCACAGACACAGAAACAAAGAAGTAGCATCAATTAAGGTCCTTTAGTGCGAGATACTTGGGAAGCAAAGGAAGATAAAATGACCATATATGCTCATATTTTCCTTAATAGCTCAGATTTAAAGTGTGGTAATTATCCTCTTTAATTAGCTATTTTCCTCTAGTTTTATGTTCCATATCAACTTTCTCATGAGTCTCAGCATATACATTAATGTTTGATGCGTTGAACCATGTTTAGTTTAGTTAGACCAGTTAGCACATATGCATAATTAGCCCAAAATTCATTCAAGCAGTTTCAACAACAAAATTCACTTTAGACTTAACTTTATCCTTAATTTGAGGATGAATGATCTCAAATAGGAGATATTGTAACACCATATAATTGATTAAGGCGTAAGAACCCAAAACTCGACTCAAATAACTAAAAGTTTACTCCTAGGTCTCCACGAGTCCTAGTCACGAATCATGAAGTCCATATCATGATTCCTTCTGTTGACTCATTGTGCAAGATCTAGTCCATGGTTTCTCTTATGTGTTATGGAATGTATATACCAAATCATTGAAGTGAGTCATGGTATGCAAGATAAAAATAAAAAAATCCATGACTTGGCTTCATGAGTTGACTTATGAGTTATGGAATAGAGTTCATGATACGTACTTTCAAATCATGAAGTATGTGCAGTAGCTTGAAAACCAAGGCCATGACTTATCTACGAGTGGTAATGCTCACTCCATGAATAATGAACTGAATTGTGTGGTGGCCTCATTAGTTTACCAATTCAATTCTCAACGGATAGTTCTGTCATTTCCCTACTTGTTTAATATTAATACTATTTCATTTTGGTCTTCTTAGATCACAATATAATATACCCTAGACCTAGTTTTTCTCTCATTCTCTAAACAACAAAAAACATTTAGCTTAGAATTATCCCAGGTGTTATCAAAACTCAACCTAGGGTATATCAAGAGGCTAAAATCATATGTATAATTAGTCTAACAGCTCTAATTCAGGTATGTAGGACTATAAGGTTTTCCTTGTACCCTTGTGTCCAAACTCTCAGACTTTCAAAGTAAAAACATGATTTATAAAGATAAGTGTATTCTTCAATTATGTCAATCATGTCCATTTATGTTTTATAACATGCTTTATATTTATACACATATTTTCATGATTTATCTACGTGTCCATGATAAAAAGCATGTTTCATGACTTTTAGGACAAATTGCATAACTTGATGATATTGACTATAGTGTCTCAAGCATGGTTTAAGAAATTATCATTTAAATTATACAGAGTCAATGTATGTGCCGAAAATCAGGCATGACAACACCTACTTCCCAATACTGATAGGTCATCCAAAAAAATTAAACCAGGTATAAGCAGATATTTAAACTAATAAAACATCTAAATGTGGAGGTCATACAATATAATAGATATAATAAGTATAGCCTAAGGATAGGTATCACCATCCACAAGCCTCTATAGAATGTAAATACAAGAAATTATAATATCCATACAAAGGCTTTAACAATTAAAGACACCACAAAATAAAGTAGATGAAGAAATCTGTGGCAACTGATGAATGAGCGACCAACTACCTCTAAATCCTTAGAATTTTTTAGGATTGAAGGGAGAAGAGTGAATCACTAAGTGCGAGACTCGGTACCTGCACCAAAGTGCAGAAAAGGAAAGAGTGAGTACAAGAACAATGGTACTCAATAGTGTCCTCGGCTTGCTAACTATAATGAGAAACAAAATCCCCTAATCCCCCAATCGATCCTCCAAAAATACTACAACCTACATTAGAGATGCTCAACAGACCAACAATAATTTATACATATAAAACAAATATAATCAAACACCCAACTCTATAAAACGTGTAATACAAGTAAAGTTTCACGCAAGTCAAGTCAGCAACAACTAAAGTAATCAACAAAGATCTCAAGCCCAAAACAACTCCGCATAGATGGCATTTTCCCAATTCATTGATAGTACCCAATATCAATCATCACATTTATGTATTCAGTCAGGGCCTCAATGATTCCTTCACCAAGTTAGGGCCTTAACTATGTCATTTCAATAACATAAGCACCTATTCAAAGCCTCGTCTATGCCTTGTTCACAGTACAATTTATCACAGACATTTTTATCAACAAGTATATTTAATTGGGACTTAGTTCTTATTAAAATCATAATTTCTGACTACATGTTTCAAGCCAACAATTAATAATACAATTAAAATATATCCATGATTCAACAAATTGATCAAGAATGTATATTGCTCAAACTTGTTCATTTTAAACAATATATGACACATAATACAAATCCTGAAGAACTTGTATCACCCCAAGCCACAAGAAAATTTTCAAGCAATTGTTAACACTTTAAGAAAGCCATATAAACCTCAAGTTGCTTTATAATTTGAAGAACTGAGCTACTCAATTTATTTCCCCTTTTAATTAGCCTCCAACTGAGTGATGTCTAGATACCTAAGTAAGAAAAACAAGAAAAAATTCACTAATTAACATCAAATTTCAAATAATAAAGGTTTATGTAAAAAATAACCTCGGGTCCACGGGGTCAAGGTCAAAACTTGATCATAAAGTAATGTTAGCACGAAGGGATGTTAAATATTAAGTTTCATCAAAAATCCATTGCATTTCATAGAAAAAATCGCAAGTTTTCTATCTATTTCGAGTTCATCACTTAGTTCATTGTATTGGGTTTAAAACAATGAAATTTCTATGTCCAATCATTCAAAGTGGCATAAAATCGATTGATATAGGCTTAGGAAACTTACCCTATTGATTATCTCCAAAAAAACCTTATTATACCTTTCCAAAATAGGGCTCTGATAGAAATGATAGAAATGGGGTTACCATGCAACCACACTCTTTGTATAATATAAATCTTTGCCAACTCTTGAGCACTGTATCTCACCTTAACTGGATTGAAATGAGCAGACTTGGTCAGAGAATTAACAACCACCCGAATGGAATCATAACCACCTAAATTAGTAGGCAACCCAATAATGAAATCAATAGATATATACTCCCACTTCCTATGGGGTGTAGGCATCCTTTATGATACGCCTCCTGGACTTTGGTGCTCAAACTTCACCTGCTAACAGTTCAATCACTTAGTAACAAAGTTTGTGATATCCTTTCTCATAGCACACCACCAACAATGCTGAGTTAGGTCATGATACATCTTTGTTATCCCTGGATGGATGGAATATCTAGAATTGTAGGCCTCCTCTATGATCAATCTTATCAACCCCTCATACTTAGGGACGCAAATCCTTCCCCTAATCCTTAAAACACCCTCAGAATCCAACTTGTACGTCTTGCCCTCCCCTAGAAGTACCTTATCACGAATGATACTCCACTTAGCATCATCAAACTGAGTGGCACAAATCTGCTTTATAAATAAGGAATGTGCCTCTACACATGCCAGAACACTACCTTAATTCAAAATCTACAATTTAACAAAGTTCTTTTCTAGAATCTAAACATCTCTATCCAACGGTAGGTCATCAGTCCAAATACAAGCCAAACTACCCATGCTGAAGACTTTTTGCTAAGGGCATCCACCACTGCATTGGCCTTGCTCGGGTGATACAAGATAGTGATTTCATAATCCTTAAGAAACTCCAACCAATGCCGCTACCTCAAGTTAAGATCCTTCTAACAAAAAATATACTGAAGACTCGTATGATTAGTTAACACCGCAGAATGCACTACATATAGGTAGTTTCTCCACAACTTCAATAAAAACACCATTACAACCAACTTTAATCACGAGTAGGGTAGTTATTCTCATGTACCTTCAACTATCTTGAAGCATAGGACACTACCTTAACCTCCTGCATCAATACTCCATCCAAACCAACCGTAGAAGCATCACAATGTGTGGTGAATCCTTTACCCTCTAATGATTTGAGCTTTCAGAATCTATCCTCACGCTCATCAGACAAAAAAAGGCACGTTCTTCTATGTTAGTCTAATTAATTAAGCAACAATAGAAGAAAAACCTTGCACGAATAGTACCCAACCTAGCCAAAAAAACTCCAAATATTAATCGGTAAAGTGGGTCTCACCAAATCATGCACCGCTATAATATTTGCATGATTAACCATAATATCCTCCTTGGACACCACGTGCACCATGAATGCCACTGAAATCAGCCAAAACTCACACTTCAAGAATTTAGCATATAATTTTTCATCCAACAATCTCTAAAGTATAATCCTCAAGTGCTGAACATGGTCAGCCCCAGTATTGGAATAAACTTAGATATCATCAATGAACAAAATCTCAAAAGAATCCAAATACGACTGAAATATGTTGTTCATCAACTCTCGTGAATGCAACTAGGGAATTAGTAAGATGAAACAATATCACCAAAAACTCATAATGGTCATATCTAGTCCAAAAAGTCATCTTCAGAATATCTTAAGGTCTAACCCTTACGGATGGTATCTGAATCTCAAGTCAATCTTAGAGATGATGGAAGATCCCTAGAGATGGTCAAACAAATCATCAATACGAGGAAAAGGATACTTGTTCCTCATTTTTATACTGTTCAACTATTTATGATCAATATACATGCACATAGAACCATTCTTATTCTTCATGAATAAGATTGGTGCACCCTATGGTGACAAACTAGGACAAATGAATCCCCTGCTAAGAAATTCTTGCAACTGCTCGTTTAACTCATGCAACTCAGTAGGAGCCATATATCTAGGAGGAAAGAACATAAATGCACTTCGTTTCTGCCTCCAAATCAATACCAAAATTAGTATCTCCATTAGGAAGAATGCCAGGAAAGTCAGTGGTGAATACATTAACAAACTCTCTAACCAGAGGAACTAACCTTAATCAAGGGGAGTCAATACTAACATCTCATACAAAGATCAAATAAGATATACAGGGATCCCAATACACCTCCAGGCCTAAAGTAAAGAGATAAATCTATGAGGATATGACCCATACATACCCTTATAATCAACCCTCGGGATACTAAGCATGCCTAAGGTAACAGTCTTGGCATGGCAATCTAAAATGGCATTATAAGCAGAAAGCCAATCTGTACCCGGAATGACATCAAAATCTACCATATGCAACAATATCATGTCTACCCAAGTCTCATACCTTGACAAGAAAAAAAGGTAGGATTGGCACACCTTATCCACCACTAACGAATCACCCACGGGAGTAGACATGTGAAGAGGTGTGGGTAATACATCAAGATAACATAGAAAAACCAAAGTATGTAGATATATAGGAGTAAGTAGACCTCACATCAAACAAAAATAATGCATTCCCAAAGCAAACTGTGAAATACTTATAATCACAGCATCGAAAGACTCCCCCTCAGGTCTCCCTGAAAAAGTACAGCACTACGTGAGCCCATCTCTAGTACAAAATGGAGCATAACACTACTTTTGTCTGCCTACAAGGAACCCCTACCAATCTTTGTAGCTCTCCCTGTCTGTCCACCTCTTTTTCCTCTATCTAGAGGTACAATACTTTTGATAAAGCATGCAAGGCCTGTGAAGCCTCTGAATACATGTTGAACTTCCTAAATAGCACTCGAAGTCTACATAGATACTTGTAATAGTACCCCACATTGAAAGTTACTACTGTGCTGAAGGAAACCCCTACCTCTAAATAAGGCACCAGAAAACTGAACACAAGGACGAGGCCTCTTTCCCATTATATAACTAGTTTGATCTTTATGTAGCTGCTCCAACCCTATTTTTGCCTCAGTCACACTATACAAAGTATACCTTGGCACCTGTGAAGCTTTTAATACCAAAGTATGAAGAGAAGTTCTCAACCCCCACATGAATCTAGCTATATTCTCTTGTCCATCCATTAAGATAGCCAAAGAAAGTCTGGATATCTCATAAAAGTGAGATACATACTCATCAACCATAATGACATCCCATCCCATCTTATCAAATTGCTTTTGTAGCCCATCCCTCACAATGCAGTACATATACCTATCCAAAAATATCTAAGCAAGGATCTCTTAGGTCATAGGAGGTGACCAAGCTTTTCTAGAGTCAATATAAGATCGCCACCACTATCAGGATTACCCTCAAAGCTACAAAACCGTATAATACCCCATGTTTCTGCTCATGGAAAGTAGTAAGAAACTCAATGGGTCCTATCTCTGCTTACCCTAGAATTGAGGTAGGTCCATCTTCCTGAACCTCTCGTACTATCGCTACTGCTCATCCAACATCTTAACAATGTCTGTAACTGTAACTCTAACCCCTAGTATATAAATATCATGAACACAATATGCTATAGGTGGATGCCCCACCTGACCCAGAACTATGGGTAGTTGTCCTGCTAGAACCTGAATCTCGGGTGGCTGCCACACCTGCACTTGAACTACTAGTGGTTTTCCTACTAGTTTATGAATTACTGGAATGACTCTTTACTTTAGGGGTATCTAGCCCTTCCCTGTTCTGAAAACCCTGCTGTGCACTTCCTATTCTATGCTCTCTAGAACTCCAAGCACTCTAAACAAGGTACCCTTTAATAAAGAGGCTTCCACATATGGAGGTACTTGCTCCTTAGCCATACCCATATATGGCTCATGTGAAGCCGTCCTAGATTGAACCCTAGATGGGTATTCCCCTCTCTCTCTTGGTCTCCACCTAAGCCCCTAGAATTTCCCCTACCCTTAGTATATTACTCAAGCACATCCGAATTATCCTTATCAATAACACTACTGGTGCTCACCATCTTTGAAACAAAACACGCAAGGACTCAATACACGTGAGTCAACCTCGCTAGATAGAAGTTAATAATAATGAAGAGATGTTTAGCCTCTCGAGGATAAGAAACTTTCATCTCCAAAAAATCTGCTAGACTCTACAAAAATTGGCTTCTTAACAATGGACCTACGATCCTAGGGATCTGATACCAACTTTTCATGCCCCAAAAATTGAGTGTGATGGAACCAACCTTACCAATCCCGATAGGTAAGCCAAAAGATAATAAATAAGGTAAAAGAAAAAATTAAAACTAATAAAACATCTAAATACGAAAGTCATATGATAGTGTAGATATATAAGTATACCCCAAAGGCATGTGTCACCATTCACAAGCCTATATAGAATTGAAATAAAATAAATTTAAATATCCATTCATATTCTTTACAAATTAAAGAGACTATAAACTAAACTAGACGAGGAAATCCACGACAACTAATGCAAGGGAGACCGGCAACTTCTAAATCCTTAGAATCTATTGGGACTAACGAGAAAAGAGAAAATCACTAAATCTGGGGCTCGATACCTACATAAAAGTGTAGAAAATCAAGGAGTTAGAACAAGAACAACAATATTGAGTAGCGTCCTTGGTTGACTAACTATACAGAGACAAAATATCCTAATCTCCCAATCGATCTTCCTAGTACTACAACCTATAACTAAAATACTCAGTAGCCCATCAAAAATTTATACAGATATAACAAATATAATCAAATATCCAACTCTACAAATAATTAATGAAAGTACAGTTCACAAAATTCATGTTTTGCAACAACCAAAGTCATCAACAAACACCTCAAGCCCAAAACAACTCATCATAAATGATATTTTACCAATTCATCATAAAAGAAATTTTACCAACTCATCATAAATGACATTTTACCAAAGTTCAAAAAAGGAAAGAGTTAGTACAAGAATAATGGTACTCATAGTGTCCTCGGCTGTCTAACTATAAAGAGAAATAAAATCCCCCTAATCTCCCAATCTATCCTAAAAAATACTACAACCTACATTAGAGATACTCAGCAGAGCAATGATAATTTATGCATATACAAAAAATATAATCAAACACCCAACTCTATAAAACATATAATAAAAGTAAAGTTTGACACAAGTCAAGTCCAACAACAACTAAAGTAATCCACAAAGATCACAAGCTCAAAACAACTAAGCATTGATGGCATTTTCTTAATTCATCAATAGTATCGAATATCAATCATCACATTTATGTATTCAGTCAGGGCCTCGATGATTTCTTTCAACTATATAGACACCCAGTCAAGGCCTCAACTATGTCATTTCAATAACGTAACAAACTGTTCAAAGTCTCATGTATTCCTTGTTTACAATAAAATGCTTTTATCACTATATAGACACCCGATAGGAGCCTCGGCTATTTCTTTACCATAATCTCAACCAAGATGAAAAAGCCAACCAAGATGAAAAAGCCAACCAATACTCAATAGCAACAAGTATAATAATCTAGTCAACAAACAATTCAAGATTCATGATCAAGTATCAGCAAGTGAGTAGTTATCACATATCAACCATGGAAAATATCACAATTTGAGTTAACAACATAAACCCCTCATGGGAAATTTCTATCAAGAATAACCTTTTTATTTTCAATTCAGACTTTTGGTCATCAAAATTTTTGATTTCAAGGTTTCCATTTATTTATCACGAGCATTTTCATCAATAAGTATTCATAATTAAGACTCAATTCATCATTTCTAACTATATGTTTCAAACCAACAATTCACAATACGATTCAAGTATATCCATAATTCAACAAATTGATCAAGTATGTATATTACTCCAACTTGTTAATATTAAACCCAACATGAATTATGATTTTAATATTTGTCTTAAAACTTGAGATGAGTATTGAAGTGTCATAAACTGTTGACTTTTACGTGTGTTTGAACCTATTGATGAAATATGTCTAATGCGACTATTTTTTCTAACTAAGCCTAATTTAACATAATTGATGATTTTCATCTTTAATTAATAAGATCAAAACTAATGAAGAGTCATATTGAATATGTTTACCCAATTGTGGTATTGTATCGATGTTGTAGCTTGTCTAGTTATTTTCCACAAGGTAATTCTACTAGTTGTGAGAGAATTGAATGTGAAGTTAAATTATGTTTTAATAGGAAAAGTATTAGCACCGAGAGAGTTGACACAAGGCCCTTATGTACAAATCATGTGAAGCCAACATAGGGATTATATTATG
>JBDJHY010213249.1:0-11358 GCA_039654485.1 Withania somnifera | reverse complement strand
GGGAGACCAGTGAACTGCCCGCTAGTGTGCAGCAATTGCACCATATTCTGTTTAAGCTCGAATCTACCTCCTGGAGCGGGCTTTTGAATAGCTGAGGTAGCATTGGTGGCTTTCAGAATAGCCACTTCGTGCACAGATCTTGGCGCTTCCATCTCGGCAGGTACTAGTATGACTGGTGGGTCCAGCGAGACATTAGAGGTTGATAGAGGAAATAGTAGTAAACACACTCAAAATTGAATTCTAGCAGTTTTATTAGCTCTAGAATGTCGACTTTGGTGTAGATGGACCTTAAGTTTGTATCTGGTGCTTTTCGTTTTGAGTTTGGTTTGTTTTATGGAAATTCAACCCAACCGAATCTCATTTTAGAGCCTGGGTGATCTTTTGATGATTGGAGCATCAGATTAGGATGCCCTCCATCAAATCTAAAATGTCTTTATTTTGGGCTAGTTGAGCCATTGGTTTTCTTCCCGGGATGCCCGGGCTTGTTTTGAGTAGGTTTGTGGAAGTCCTTAGTTGGGCTCCTTTTTAAACCTTTTTGGTTTGGAATATTTTTCTCATAAATGGCCTTGGATGGTTGTTTCTTCGATTCCGTTGATTCAATAGTGTGTTTTCCACCCAAAATGCATTTTGGTTTGTTAGAATTGGGCTACGAATGCTCGTTTTAGACCGCTCAAAGTTTTCCCATTTTTTAAGAGGTTGCTGCAGGTCATAGACCACACCAGCAGCTGTTGGGTCTCCCTGACAAGGTCATCCCTATGCCTAGACAGCTGCCCTGGCGAAAGTCTTCTATGCGCCCAGGCAGCCGTCCTTGCAAGGTCACACCTATGGCCAAAAGGGCACCCCAGCGACCCCTGCAATCTATAAATAGGGCTTCTCCCTTTCAATTTCCAGTTGGTTTCTATTTTTGCTGCTTTGTTTGAGATTGTTGAGCTGGTTTTTTTATGTTTCAAGTTAAAGGGAGTTGTGTGGGTGATCGTGGGAGTTTGAGGTGCTTGGTTTTTAGGGTAATTCTTGCTATTTCCTTTTTTCTTTAATTGTGCAAAATATTTTTATTTCATTACTTTACAACAAGTTTTACCCTTCGACTAGATATTGCCTTAAGCTCAAACTTCGACCATGAGTCCCGCAAGCTGAGGATTACGCACTAGTGTAATTAGTTTTCTTTTTAGGGCTGTGAGGCCCTCTTTTTGACTTAGGTTGGTAAGTTTAATATGGGTTTTATTATTTATAGTTTGATCCTTGTACTTGTAATTTGTTTAGTTTCGGGTGGTATCGACTGTGTTGGAACATTGAGTTCACCATGCGCACACCTCGGGACTTTTTCCGGTGTCCACATAGGTTAAATTTATTTATGCACATTGTAGATTATTATTATTATGCTTGTTATATGGCTACTAGTGTGGGCTGGGTTATTTAGGTTGATCGTTGTATTTCTATTGATATTCTTATTGGATTTTAAGGGCCTATAAGAGGGCATAAAGGGTGAAGGGTTGCATTCTTAGGGTCCTGGTTCCACCTAGTGGAGGCCATAGACCTTAGGAACTAATTTAGTTGTTACACGACGAGTGTGGTGAGATGAGATCTTAGCTGGTGTCCTTTGGCCGATTATAGACTTTGCTTATTTTTTGTTTCCATTGTTATTCATCTTATTATTACTGTTGTGTTGATGTTCCTATACATTTACCGTTTGGGCTGGAGACTTGTCACTGATGTTGTGAGGGCGAGGTCCTGATTATTGACACTGATAGGGGGTGTGTGTCTTATGTATATTATTAACTCTGACATATGGTGTGTGTTCGAGGTTGATCATTAACATTGAAAGGGGGTGTGTGTCCGATGGTACTGTTCTACTTTACTTCTAGCTACCCTGTGTATTTCCTTAGTATGGTGTGTGCTAAACAGGCTTAATGGGGAGTGACAGTGGATTTTGCTGTGGTGTTTTTGCTTACCGGTGAGATGGGGGGCCAGGTAGATTTTGCGGTGCTGTTTATACTTACCATTGGTATGGGAAGCCAGGTAGGTTTTTGTGGGTCTACTTTCTATTCCTTATTTAGCGGCTTTCTTCTACTCAATCTTTATTCATGGTTCATGCGTATATGGTATCATGATTAATGGGGTTTGACTGAGATGGGGCACAAGTATGTTTCTTTACATCATTTCGGGTTTCGGATATTAGGCTCTGTAGATTTCATCTACCATGTTTATTTCCTGTAGATCTATACTGGCTTGTTCGATATCTTACCCCTCTGCTTATTATTAGTTTTACTACTTCTTTGTCCGTACTACTATTGACTTGTTTGACTTCCTCGCCTTTATTACTCGCATTTTATTTTAACTCAGTCGGCCGATGATGTCTGCTAGGTACCTTGTGTGGTACTCATGATGCACTTCTGTACCATTTTCCATGATACATTTACCTGCAGGGGTTATTAGCCACGCTATGATTGTACAGAGTAGATTTAGCGTACTACAAAGGTTACAATATGCTTTACCGTCCAAGCCAACTGTGTTTTCCCTTATTCTGGCTTGCTTTATTCGGTCTACAACAGGCCTTGCATTGTATTATCTTTTATAGGAGTTACCTTGCATTTTGTATCTTTTGATTTTTCTGTATAGTAGCTCCATATGCCACTGACATTGGGTTTTGGGACATTGGTTATGTATGATTTCCTTTCGGCTTCCATTCTTTATGTATTGTTTATGTTTTCCTTTGCTTCCTTGGTTGTTTTGAGAGTTTATAGCCCATTGCGCTTAGCTTTGGGCTATAGGGTTAGGCTTTTCTACATGCGGGTTGTAGACGCCATCATGACCTGAGATTTAGGGTCCTGACAAAAGGCAAGAACTAGGGTGATATCCAACAATTCCTTCAGCCTCAAAAATCTAGACTCACACTCAACCGATAATTGGAAGGGCTCCTTTCGCATCGGTCTAGTCAAAGGAGTTGCGATATAAGAAAAACTCTAAACAAACCGGTGATAGAACCCAGCTAACCCAAGGAAACAGTGAATATCTATGAGAGTAGTAGGTCGAGTCAAACCACACACCGCGTACACCTTCAAAGATCAACACTAATGCTAAAAACAAATAGCACATGTCCTAGAAAAGAAATAGACTCGAGCCAAGACTCATTTGTAGTCTTTAAAGTCTATAACACAACCATCAGGTGCTCCTCGTTCTTCGCTCAATTCCATGTGTAAAGCAATATATCATCAATGAATATGATCCCAACGGAGTCTACATAGGGCCTAAATACGCAATTCATCAAATCCATATAGGTTATAGGGGCATTAGTCATCTAAAAAGACATCACCAGAAACTCATAATGTCTATACCTCATTCAAAAAGTTGTCTTTGGCACATCCTCAGCTCGAATCCTCAACTGACAATAGCCAGATCTCAAATTAATCTTAGAGAACATTGAAGCACCCTATGGCTGGTCAAGTAAGTCATCAATACGTGGTAGGGGATACTTAGTCTTAACAATCACCATGCTCAGCTTCCTATAATCAATACACATATGCAGTGACCAATCATTTTTCTTCACAAACAACATTGGGGCATCCCATGGCAATATTCTAGGATGGATAAAACATCTGTCAATAAAATACTGCAATTGAAAACTCAGCCCTGGAGCTCAACTAGAGCCATACAATAGGGGGTAGAAATGGGCTTGGTGCCCGGCTCAACCTCAATGGTAAAATTGATATCACCCTCGCATGGGAGGCTAGGTAAATCAGCAAGAAATACATCCATGAACTCACCAACTAATAGCACAAACTCAGGGCAGGAAAAATTAACACTAATATTTATAACATGTGCCAAGTAGGCATTACAACTCGGGTAATGAGCCTATGGACCTAATAGTAAGAAATAAATCAAATTGGGGAACAGCTAGTAGGACCCGCCACACTAATGGGGTACACTGGGCACTAACAAGGTCATAGTCTTGGCATAGCAATCCAAGAATACATGATAAGGGGATAAGCAGTCCCTACTAAAGTTCATATCGACATCCAACATATCTAACTCAATCAAATCAACCCGAGCATTATAACCCTAAATATTCAACAAACACGACTTATATACATGGTCCACTACTAAGGCTACTACAGCTACAGGGGTAGACACACTGAAGGGTAAAATAATAACTCACTAGAAACACCATATCGAGTGGAAAAATAAATTGATATAAGATAATTTGGATCCAGGATCAAATAAAGTCAAGCCTGAGTGCCCACAAACAAGTAACATACCGGTGAAAAAAACATCTGAGGCCTAAACCTCGCCCCTATTCGGAATAGCATAGAGATAATAGTGGCCCCCAACCTATTATGGATCATCACCTCTACATCTTACTCCTCCTTCTCGGCCTTCTCCTCTATCTCCATGAGTGAATGGATGTCCACCTCTAGCGGGTGAGACTGCCTGTAGTGACTAGGCAAGCAAGGCTACAGTTTGAGTGGCCCTTAGTTGAGGCCAATATCCAGAAAAGTGGCCCCTATCCCCAGAATTAGGGAAAAACTCTACAAAACAATATTTATAAACCACAGGGATGTCTCTGGCATAGCGACCTGCCCCTCTACACTCGAACAACCACCCCATCTTTGGCCTAACATGGGGAACCTTAATATGGCATTGTGAACTTGAAACTGTGCCTCTGATGGGCTAGTGAATCAATCCCTATTGGATGTTTGTAATGAAGCCTTGCGCTATCGGCTGATCTAACCACCCATACCAAAATCATAGCGTCCATACCTAGACCCTAAATAATGTCCTTGGTAGTTTTGCCTCTTCTCACTGTCCCCTTGGGCTTGGCGAGATAAATCCTCCAATTTGCGGGAATAATCGGCATTGTCTTGGAAGTACATATGAAACACGAACATCTACTCAACCTGACATTCCAGGTCCAACCTCAACCTATACGCAAAGCGGCGAATTTGCTTTTCCTTGATAGGCAACAAATCTCCAACATGTATAAAAAGATCAATAAATTGAGCCTCATACTCAAAAACCATCATAGTACTATGGTGTAATCCAATTGAGCCCTCAGTGCCTCTCCTATGCTCTTGGGCACGTATTGGGCCATGAAAGCTTCTCAAAACTGTCACCAAGTCACTGGCGCTAATCTTAGTGGCCGAGTAAAGTCGGCCTCGTGAGTCTCTAATAACTCTAAAGTATTAAGAAACTCCTCATAGACATCAATAAAATTGTGGGGATCCTGCCCCTGCATTCTAGAGAACCTAGCAGGGGCAATCCGCATGAAGTTTTTGTAATATCTTCCTTGTCTCAAAAGTCGGTATAGTAGGGCCTGATGCTAGTATTGATGTAGTAACAGTATGAGTTAGCACAATCAGTGGTATAAAAAGTGCTAGGGCTATGGATTTACTAGGGCAGGTGGTGCACCCTGTACCCCTCCCTTAGTAGACAACTATCGCCTATTTGTTGGTACCGTATCGAGCATCTTCAATATATGTCATAAAAATCTCTAAATGTGGAAGGAAATGGCTGTGCAAATTATGGGGGAGGAGCAAGAGCTATTTGTGAATTTGTAGTGTCTAGAGTAACAACTGGTGGAGAATCCCTACTACCCCTCCTAATATTCCGGTGGAGGGCCCGGTCTACGATTAAAGCTTGGGTGTGCACCATTTATGAAAGAGTGAATCCAAAGTAGGTTTTTTAAAAATGGTATGAGTATTAACGCACGACAATAATCAAAAGTTGAAATATTTCATAAGGTATCCTGTAGCCTCCTGAAGATTGGATACAGAAGTCAACACACTGATTTGTAAGACTCTGCTAGGTAATTTCTCCAATGCCAAAGAGATCGGCAGACCTAGGCTGTGATACCACTTTGTCACTACCTATATTTTAGGTTATGATGGCTTGTACAACCATCCCATACACAAGCCTATCCCTATAGCTCAGAGCTAGTTTTTATGGGACATAAATGCTCATAAATAACAAATATGTAATAAATACTAAAGAAGATTGCAATAGATGGAAAAAATAAATATATACATCCCTAACCCAAAACTTGGTGTCAATTACATAGGGAGCTACCAAATAGAGTATCCAAATGAGAAATATATATATATGAGTACAAGATCCTTTAAAGTATTACTACACAGGACCTACCATGAAACAAAATAAAGTAGTCTACAACAGCTGGGAGGCATGATCAGCTCAAACGTCAAAGCTCACCATAGTCTCTACAGATCATTAATCTACCCATCATGATCATGTTGTCTCCGATAATCCCTACTGGTATCTGCACCACAAAAATAGTAAAGAAGTACAGTATGAGTACCAAAACACTGGTACCCAGTAGGAATCGTAGGCCGAATGTGTTAAAGTAAAAATACAAGTAAAAAGATGGTAAGGAAAGTAAAACAGGAAAATAATGAAAGTAAGCAATATAAAATGAACTATGCAGCTAGAGTTTGTAACAGGAACATATGCTAACTACTAATGAAAAAAAGGAAATTATAGTACCTAAGCAAGTAATCCTATGCACGTTTGTCGCATAGGAATATCCAACTATCACATAGAACTAAAAGAAACAATAGAAAGCATACCTAGACTCAAATGTGTGTTCTAGTACCAAAGTGACAACTTGAAGGTAAAAGAGACTAATAAGCGTAACGATTAATAAAATAAAGAGATATTACAACCCAAATGTACCCCAAAAGGCCACTGAGTACAAACATAGGTAAAGCACACAAAAACCTACCTGATGCCTTATCTTGTCGGTAGGTACAATTAATACAAACAAGAACTCATCGAGACTTCCCCCTTAAGCCCCAAAAGTACAACCAATGTGCACCGAATGAATAAACGGGGATGAGAGAAGTAAATAAGTCATAACAATCTCAATTCGGGAGGTCGTACCTCATAATCAAATGGTAGGGACCGTGCCTCAATATCAATAATGGGTCCATGCCCGAGGAGGTCCGCACTGCAATATCAATAGTGGTGGTTGTGCCTCAGAGGTATGCCCCATAATATCAATAGTGAGGGATGCATCCCTAAGGTTCCCTCAATATCAACAGTAAAAGATGCGCCCCAGAGGTTGATGCCTCAATATTAATAGTCGGGGCTACACACCAGAGGTCCATGCGTCAATATATGTATTAAGGGCCTTACCCCAGGAGGTTGGCACCTTAATATCAATAGTGGGGTCTGCACCTCAATATCAACTGTGGGGCCGTACCCCAAAGGTCCGAGGTCAATATCAATAGTGGGGGCCACGATCTGGGAGGTTCGTACCTATATATCAATAGTGAGGGCCGGGTTCAAGGAGGGGTGTGCCTCAATATCAATAGCAGGGGATATGCCCTAGAGTACCTAAGATAGTACCCTACGACAATTAGGGATTTATTCCAATTACATTCTTAAAATATCGCCATACCACCAGTTGGTCATAGCATAAGTTATAAATATAAATAAGAAAACCCCTTTCAGTTAATAAGTCAGTAAATGCTTCCAGTTTTAGTTAAACCCATTGACACTCCCTCTATTATAGCCCCTGACCACACCCATGCTTATCCTACAGGAGATCAATATCTAAAATGCATGAATGAAGAACAACAAAAATAAGGAAATATATAGTGCACTAGGATCGGCTAGATGCCACTAGACAAGAACTCATCTCACTCACCAAGTATTGTCATGGACCAACACGACCACTAGGCTCCAAGGTCAGATGCGGCAAGGCCAGGACATCCACACATAATCCAACACCCTCGACGTCCATCCATTGGACATCCAAAAGTAAGAATTAAGAGAAATATCAATAAAATGGGGCTTCCAGCATAGTAACCATCCCACATAACTAGCCACACCACACAAGTATTCTACAATAGACCAGTATAAAGAAAAGTAAGCCTACCTTATCTGGGCAGCGATAATATTACTTGAAAAGTGAACAGCTTGGGCATGGGGCTCCGAACTATCCCATATTTGCTCGAAATTATCAAATTACATATCTAGGGATAAAAAGATGAATAATAAAACCCATTTTCAAAGTGCAATTTAAGTCAGAATAGGCCTAAAAATGGTCCCATGGGCCATACAATCTGAAAAAATAAAAGTTATCGGCACAAAGGCATCAACTCAAGGAGCATGTGGTTCGAATTTGAGCTCAATTGGACCTCTGGAAGGCCCTAAATTGGCCAAGAAATGTTTTGCAAAATTTGGAAAAACATGCAAGGTAATTTCTCTAAAAATCGAGATAGAATGTACCCAGAAAGTGAGGGACAAGGCTCAGAATATCATACCTAGATCAACCAACAGAAAATCCTAGTTGCAAACACTAAATTACATTAATATTTGCCTAAAACCCGAAATCACCATTGAAACTCCAAAAAAGGGCTTCCAAGGAAGAACAAAGCTTACCAATTCAAGACTAGGAAGTCAATAATCACTCCCAAGACTTTTTAAGCAACAAAAATAATTCTCCTTTAAGGATCTCAAGAAACCGCTATAGAGAGGAGAGATAGAGAAAAATGAGAAGGGGAAATGTTTTGAAAAACTAAAAGTAAAAGACCAGTGGAGACCAATTTATTTGGAAAATGGACTAATAAATTGATAACTTAGATCTTTTTTCAAGACCAAATAGATGACAAATATATTGGTTATAAGGACCAATTTATCGGGCTCTGACAGTTTTATTGGTCAAAAGATAGATAAATCAATCTGCAACTGCACAGTAGATAAATAAATTTTTCCAAACTTTAAAAAAAGGCTTGAAAATGAAATAAGAGACCAATTTTAAAAAAAAATATATGAATCTTGCATGAAAAATATATTCCAAACTCATTAGAATCAACAAAATGATCATCGAGATTGTTTGAACAAAAAAGAACTCCAAACCAAACCGATTAAAAGGGTAACTTCTCAACTTTCCAAAAATACCCTCAAAATGGGCACGTACACCTCAATAAGTCCACAATTGGATAAATTAGACCTAAATCACCATTCTAGAGTTGATCGAATCATCGAGTTCTGATCCGACTCTCTGATAACCAAAAGCCATCTAGGCTCCAAAATAACCTCCGGTTGAGGTAGATTTCCACAAAATAACTCAAACTCAAAAAAAATACCATGTGCATGAATGAAAGGTCAAACTAGACCAAAGTCATCATTATGGAGCTAATGGGAGCATCGGAATTCTAATCTGACCCTCCAATCACAAAAAGCCCACCTAGGTTGCAAAATGAACCCAAACAAAGCTAAATTTTCATAATTCAGCTCAAACTCAGAACAAACACTTCATGACATGAATTAAATGGTTCAAATAGACCAAAGTCATTGTTTCGGAGCACATCACACTTTCAAAATACACTTTCAAGCACATTTACTAAGAATTCATTCTAAAATTCCACTATTTCATGGTTAAGCCTTCAAAATTAGGGAAATTCAGATAGGTTGTAGAAAAATTATCGGTTCCTGCAAGTCATAAATGACTTGGGGAAGCCAACAAAAAGCTCTAACACTGAATAAATTGAAAGGAAACTAAATGACCAGATGGGTCATTACATAACTTTTTGTATAGCAATACAGGTCTCATTTTACTCGTTATGACCCATACATTCTTAATTGATAGTTTTGAGATTGTTTGAGATGTTCGTATAATTTTGGGATTTGGTCATCTCATTAGGAAATAATCGAAGAACTCCATGTATGTTACGACTTCCTTTTTATTTAGGGCCATTGTAGGATATATTTACTATAAAATGCTAGTTATTGGGAGAGTTAGTTAGGTTGGTCACCCTAAATATAGATATCTATTCTATTTCACCTCTTGCTTTTGTATATGTTGTTAGATTGTTGATTTTGAGTTTTATTGGCATCTCATCATATCTTACAATCGGAATGCTGGACCTTAGATATCATACAGGGTAATTGTAGACTGTATTTCATCTCATTGCTCATAATTGTCTCTTATTGATGGATATTGACCCAACACCTTCATAATTTTACCTATTATGAAGAAAGGAGGGTTTCTTTCTTTTGAAGAGCTACCATAGAGTCCAAGTATTGAGTGACAAATATTTTCGAAGCATGGGAACTCAAAGCTTAAGGAGAGTTGTTGTCCATTTTTGTGATAAATTGGAAAATTGGCGTAGTGCAAACCTTATTGGTGACCACCCTTTTAAAAAAACAAAGGATCGACAAATGTTCCAGAAAATCGATGGACTATTTTGTGAATCCATCATTACGAATCAAGACTAAAATGGAAAATAAAATCCCTTTTTGGAAATATTAAATGGGTTACAAAATCTGACAAGTTTGGATACATATGTTTAGCTTAGAGTATAAATAGCTCATCCATACATTTGCGTACTTAGTTTATAAATGATTAACATTTGATGGATTGATCTTCTTCTACTATGCTGGGAATCTGAGATTGAGAGTGAGGTGTGCCCTGCTCTAAATTCAAAACCTTAGAGGGAAACTCTAGTGTGAAAAGGTTCAATAATTATCCTTAAGGTCTCTATAAGATTGTGGTGCTTATAGAGTCCCATAGAATAGATGTCTCATGATTATGAATATCCTTTGTGTCATGCCCAGGAGTTATCCCCCGAACTTGTTTTACATCCTTTGCTACTAAGTTTCCTTAGAAGCTATAATGACCCTCGGGGTCATCTTCATATTTTCGTGGTTCCTCTGTGTTTAGAGTAGAAAACTCAAGTTATAGTCCTTTAGGAGATCAACCCATCTCTACTACCTTAAGTTAAGCTCATTCTGACTCAGATTGTACTGCAATCTATGATGATAAGTATATATCTCACAAAGAACACCATATAAGTAGTGCCTCTAGCTATTAAACGTGAAAACTATGGCCACCAACTCTAACTCACGGGTGGGGTAGTTGCGCTCGTGATCCTTCTCTTCCTCAAAGCATAAGAAATGACACGAAACTACTGCATCAGATTGTAACCCAAATAAATACCAGAAGCATCACAGTAAACAATATAGCACTGACCCTCAACTAACAAGGAAAGTACTGGGGTGTTAGTCAGCAACTCCTTAAGCCTTAGAAAGCTAGACTCACACTTAGCTGACCACACTAAAGGAATATCCTTTCATGTCAATCTAGTCAAATTCATTGCGTTGGATAAAGAACCATGAACAAACATGAGATAGTACCTAGCTAACCCAAGGAAACTACCAATCTCTATAGGAGTAGTAGGTTGAGGAAAGTCACGGATCATTGATCCCTTATCTAGAGCAACACAAATATTCAGACTAGACACCACATGACACAAGAAATCTATATACTCCACCAAAATCTCATACTTCATGAACATGGAGAGAATTCGCTCATTCCTCAAATTCTATAAACTATCCTTAGGT
>JBDJHY010213232.1:0-11358 GCA_039654485.1 Withania somnifera | reverse complement strand
GAATATCAATGCACGACAGGATTCAAGAAATAAGAGTGTTTCCTAAGGGATCCCATAGCCTCCCGAAGATCAAATGCTGACATCTATGCACTGATCCATAGGACTCTACTGGTACTTGCTCCAATGCCAGAGAGAACGGTGAACCTAAGCTCTGATACTACTCTGTCACGACCCAAAATTTATGTCATTATAGCATCTACAACCCTCTAGTAGAGACAAGCCTAACCCTACATCCTGGAGCTACGCGCAATGGGCTATACATCTAAGTATGGAATAGATAGTGAATACACAAAACCTACCTGGCACCCCATCCCACCGATAAGTACAAACAACATAAGAAAACCCACTAAGACTCCCCCTTAAGCCTGATGAGCACAAACAAAATGAAGGTAATACATGGGGTTGAAGGAAAGTAAACCAGGACAATATCATATAGTACCAATGTCTTCCTCTCAATAAGTACCAATCTCAGGGCCTCTACGACTAGGAGGACCTCCCTCACACTCGAGTGCATGGTCTAAGCCTAATCAGTTCTGCCCCTCGACATATCATACTCAATGGGCCTTTACGACTCGGAGGACTGCACCTCACACTTGAGTGCAGGGTCAAATCCCTATTAGTACCTCATCTATTTCATACTTAGGGTTCGCACCCTGGAGGACCAAACCTCTAAAATAATTATAGGGTCTAAGCCTAATCAGTGCCAAACTGAGGGTCCGCACTTCAACATATCATACTCAGGGGCCTTTGTGACATGGAGGATTACACTCGAGTGCAGGGTTTAAACCAAATTAGTACCTCATCTGTGCTATTATCAGGGTACGTGCCCTGGAGTATATGATCAGCCAAAGTCCACCAGCTAGGAGATTATCTTACCACACTTCTTGTGCGGTAACTCAAATAGTCCTCAAGGTCTGTGGCCCCCATGCAATGAGGCCAGGACCCAGGCATACAATCCATAACACTCTATGCCCCTTCATCCCCTAAAATCAATTAAGTAATCACAAGTCAACTAAAAAGCAACAATCAACCTAAAACTGAACCCACACTACTAGACATATCACAAGCACAAGATAATAGCCCACTCTATAATGCACGTATATATACCTAGCCTACCTAGGTACTGGTGAAAGCCTTTGAAATATGTGTACCATAGGCCCAAAGCTCCAAACGCAACCGAAATCACCCAAAACGATCAAATTATGATTTCAGGGATTAAAATACAAAGAATGAGACCCATATTGCAATTAGCAAATCGGGTTAGAAAATAGGCCCCAAAATGAAATTATGGCCCCCCATAACCTAGGAAATTAAACTAAAAGTACTGGCATAAAAAGCTCGACTCAAGGAGCACGTGGTTCAATTTTAAGCCCAAACGAACCATAGGAAGTTTTGAAAATATTGCACATGTAATTATAGTTAAGAAGGATGGATTACAAACTGAAATTGAGATGCAACTTGATCAGTGGGTATAATATCAACCCAAGCACTAGAACTAACCACAAATATACTACAAGAAACAAGAAATACGGGCAACAACGATCACTATCAAGGTAGTAGAGAACTCATTTTCCAACGAGTAAAACAAAGAGGAGGAGCTCACCAGTGAAGAAGGGAATGAGGGGGAGGCACGGGAACACTTTTTCCTTCAACAGTTTTGCCCTTCATACCCAAATTTGTAGCTGGGTTTGGGGGACTCTGAGTAAAATTTAAGGAAAGTAATCTGACTTTTCGAGGGAGGGTCTTATATATTGCAAGGCTTTTGTTCATCATGATCGCGTGGTGCAAGGGTCACGATTGAGATGAGATGCTTTGCCAGGCATCACGATAGCGTAACTAGGAAGTCGCAATCACAAAGAGTAAAGGGGAGACAACTTTATCCCAATCGCGTGAAAGGGATGATGTGATCGTAATGGACAATGGGATCATAACCACAAGATCGTGTAAGGTCGCTCCACGATTATGAAGAAAGAAATCCCTATGCAATAGGTACTGTATGACAACAAAAATCTAAAATGAGGAACAAGCTCGAAATACCATCCAAAAAGAATTTAGGGTAATAATTATGCAAATAAACTATGCTTGTATACCTGAAATGACATTTCAGATTCAATGATGCAGACAAAATTGGGATATGAGGCTGTTTTGCAAGAATGTTGAACAAGTCAATGCCTTAGGAAAAAATCACAAATTCCATCAATAACCTCAAAAAATGCATCGACAACCCCAAAAGGCAAACCCATGACTCAACTAGCCCAAAATCATCATCCTGGAGATGATGGAATTAGAGAAATTCCAATAACCAAAAAACCATCCAGGCTCTAAAATGAGCTTTGGCTATGCTGAATTTCCAAAAAAATCCCAAACTCAAAACAAAAACCCCGGGACACGAACTTATGGTCAACCTAAACCAAAGTCAGCATTCTAAAGCTATTAGAACTGTTGGAATTCAATTCCAAGTGCATATACTAGGATTTAATTCTCAAGTTCCACCATTTTAAAATTGAAACTCAAAAATAATAAAACTGAGATAATAGGTAAAAGAGCTTCCAGGGCATCAGGCTACCAGGGCACCGAGCTACCGGTCCCAACAAGTCATAAATGACTTGAGAAAACTACCAGACGACTCTAAACATAGGAAAAGACAAAAATAAAGAAAATGACAAAACAGATGATTATAGGACCTCGAACCTTGCTTTCACATCATTAATATTATCATTATAAGATTAAAATTTAAAATCCAATATTAGTATAATATTGCAAGTCTAATGAATAAGGCATAATAAAAGTAAAAAAACATAATCCCCCATTTAGGAAAATCATCAAATAAATTATAACTTATGGAAATAAAACTCCACAACAAAAAGTCTCATCGAACGAGAAGTTCGAAGATGGATACCAGATTCGGCATGAAATCATAAAGGTTTGAGGGGTTGTTGGTCAAAGGAAAAGAAAGGTCCTACTTCCGGGACGGAGTCGAATTCTTACCGCTCAGTGGGAATTCCAACTTTGGAGAAATTGTAGGGCCTGGAACAAATCAATTGAACCTATTAACAAACAAAAAAGATTTAAAAAGAAAAGTAGTCCGCCTAAGAATAGGAATGGAATGGACCATAGATGCAAAATAGAAGGTAGACGAGAAGATAAAGGGCGAAGGATATTAGAAATATTGTGAGAAGACGACCTACGGCATCTGATGGCCAGATGCCTATGGTTGGTATATCTTTGTTTGAAAGCTCAGACGGAGAGAATAAACAGACTCCTCAAGGGCTACTTAAGCCACTTTATTGCAAACTAGAAGGACTGGCAAACCTACGTAGAAAAACTTCAATAGATTTATAGTCTGCTGCTTTTGACCACTTGGCCACTCCCTACTAATTTCAATTCACACATATTCATATCCAGCATAAAGTCACTACGATCTGTCACTTCAGCGTCCTGCACTGGACTTCCTTTAGGTTCTTCCCTACATTCCTTCCTTTCCAAAAAAAATAAAATAAAAATGTTTAGGCTTGGTAGTTTTCAAACAAATCCACTTTGTTATCCCTCGTTCTAAGAGCTACTCCGTAAAAGCCAGAATCCACTCTAATTTAGAGCTTAGTCATCGCTCTTATGGATGTGCTCGACCTTCCGCCACTACAGTCCTAAGGGCTTGTGTCCGCCGAAAGCTTCCTTTTTTATTTTTAGTCTTTCCTTGCAATGAACCAAATGGCAGAAACTATAGGGGACTGTATTGGCGAGATCCAACGGTGAACAACTAACCAAAAGAAAGTATTCGGTTATTGGGGAAAAATCAATATACTTCTAATGTCGAATCAGGATCAACTAGGACAGAAATAAAGCATTGGGTCGAACTCTTCTTTGGTCCATAAAAGAACGGGAGCTATTAAGAGGTTCCATATTGTTGAGACAAAGGACAACACTTCTGTACGTGATTGTAGTATGTCACGTCGTCTCGTCGCAGGTATGACATCAAAACACATATCAATCCAGTGCATGTAATCCCATTTTAGTATCTAAAAGGCTACATAATATTTTAGGTAAATAATATAAGTAAATCAAATCTTTATCACCATTTTCATTCCTTTATTTTAATAACGCATGCTTTACTCTAGTGTCTGGGTGAATCCTTTATTTTAATACCACATGCATGACTCTAGTGTCAGGGCAAACATTTTTCACTTGAAACACATAAAACCCTGTCGCTCTTCTTTCTTTCTCTCGCGAGCAGGAAGCACACCAGTAGCATGCATTGCGTGATTCTACTATGTCCCATCACATGGGATAAGAGGGAAGATCTTCATAGACCAACCAGTCGTGAGCAGGATGCAACAATGCTTGCTTTCTTTGAGGAATTTTTGAGCCATAGGCGGGAACTCTTCTTTTTATCTTATTCTTTGGTCAAGCTGGTAATCCTGAAACTGATACTTTCCTGCGCCTTCCTATTATAAAAAATAATTTATTGAACCAGCCAAAGGAGGACTCCTCAAGTATTTCCTATTACTCCCAATTATACGAAACTAGCACATAAGCACCTAAGACATTTTGTAGAAAAGTCAAGAACCTCCACTTGTCTTAAAGCGAAGAAATTGAATCAAGCGTGAGACTTTCCTTTATGAAAAGCCCCCAAACCCACAAAATCAATTCAAATATGGATTAATATGAAAAATGACACCCATATTATTATTTTTGAAATCAGGTCCAAAATCCCCCCCAAAAAGTCAAAACCCAGGCACAAGGGTAAATCTGGATCTTTCTTTAAAAATCATGTTACCCATGTTTTAAGGATCTCAAATATAAAAGTTTTTTAAAAACAAAGTACAAAATGATTACCAAATTAATATTTTCCAAAATCCCCAAATATTACACTTTGAAACCTATAATTTTGATGTTAAAATCATGAAATAATTAATTTGTAATGAAGAATCAATGATTAAAAAGATTACCCAAGAGTTTTGCCTCAAAATATATCATTAAGAATGCTGTAATATAAGCTTGTAAAGTTCAAATATGGAAAATGGGGAAGAATAAAATGTACCACTGATAAACATCACTAGTCACCTGTAACAGGTGCTCAAATAAACCTGATGCTTACTCACACAATCACGATGAATAACACGATCTGACAGACAGAAGGGCTTATGCATTTATAATTAAACTTGATGCGATTGTGATGAATGAATCTTACACTAATGTGATTGTGATAAAGTGTAATGGGTTATAATGGAAAACTCATCAGGTACATGTTCATAGAAAACACAGCTGAAACACAATACATAATATTTTGAATGGACCCTCGGGATTTTTTTAGAGTCCTGTTGTCACGACCCAATTTCTCGAGTTGTGATCGTACTTACAACCCTTATATTGGAAAAAAAATCCGCGTAGATCGGAACCATTGGTAACGATCTACTACAAAAAAAAAATAAGTCTAAGCACTAGTAAAGTAAAGTAGTATATAAAAAGCAGAAAGGAGAAATAGACACGGTATAATGAACAACTAATAAAATAAACCCAAGACCTGGTATCAATATGTATATAAGTTCTACTAATTATACAGAGTACAAAAATGTCCAAAACTAAATATAAAAGATGTCTATGGAATTTAAAGAAGACATATGTCCATCTGAGGAGAGTAGGTAACTCTGGTTGTCAGGAGCTCACCCTTGATCTTTGAATCCTCAAAATCTAGCACGAATAGAAGAATTAATTATGATAATATCACACCTAGATCTACATCAGGAAGGTACATAATATTGTATGAGTATTAATTGTTTAAGTACCAAGTACTCGGTAGGCTTTAAGGGCACACCGGATGCATAAAATAAACAACTACAGTAAATAGCATGATGCTTAAAGAGATAAGTCATACAACAAGTAATATATAAAAGGAAGCTAGCTACACAACCAAAGCTAGAAGTACATATATCATGTAGACTCAACTAGCCATATCAGTGAAGTAGGAACTCGAGTAAGAGAAGAACATACCTGGGGTCCTTACAATAGTAAAACAGTAATAGTAATAAAGGCGATAATAAAAGGTTGAAACAAAGACTTTGTGGGAATGGAAAATGTATCAGTAACCTCAATAACATGGATGGGGAAGGATACAATAAGCACAAATACACAGATATAAACCCACTAGGTAAGGATGATCAATAAAAACAACTACAGCTATCTACTACAACTACAAGGAATAGTAAATACAGGTAAAAACCCATCCAAGATCCCACAAGAATGGAAGACTAAAAAAAAGGCATGCTCACCCATCCATCCCCCCACATGACCAGAGATACAAAAAACAAGTGCAGTAAAATAACACACAAATGATGATGTAGTAGTTTGTATGTACACTCCTGTTCTAGTAACTGTAGGCCCAGCAGGGAAGACCCGTGCAAGGGCTTAATGTAATCACCCTTTAATTTCCATATTTTTTCACTTTATTGCATCTTAATCTTTTTGGTTGTGGCCCTAAGTCATTTATGACTTATTGGGACTGGTGGTTTGGTTCCTAGGTTGTTCGTTTGGTCATTGTGTCCATTTTCCTATTTTAAAGCCTTAATTTTTAATAAAGTTTGAATCCAGTAAAAAATCAATTAATATAATCTCATTTACGTGTATTGATGATTCCATTACTTTCGAAAAGTGTTTTGCAGCTGACTTGCACTATGGATTTCTATTTGGGGGTCTGTAGATAAGTTTTGAGTCCTTGTTCGTAGTCTAAAGTTTTTACCATCAAGTCCTAATGGTACCACCCTGAAGTTAATTATTTCTTTTTGGTGTTTCAATTGTTTCATTAGATTTATATCATGATTTCAAAACCAACAAAAAAGAATCTTCTCATTTCATGTATGTATAAGGAAGTTATGCCATTTTTAGTAAAATTTTGTATTGCTGGTGCTTCTTCGGTAGGGAAAAAGGGCTATGCCTGTAGACACACAGGTGTGAAAATAGGGTCTGTAGGTGCGCATTCGCAATAAAAGTCTTAGGTCCACCAATGTGAATATTGCTGAGTATATAAAAAAATAGACTACACATATTTCACTAAAAATTATTTGTTGGAGCAAAAAAGCTCCGATTGGGGTGAATTGTTTTGTATTGTCCTAGTAATTTCAATGGCTACCTATTTATAACATTGTCTTTACCTTTTTCCAATCTTACCCAACTAGTTTTCCTGGCCCTTAGTAACAAGTTATGATTGAAAACCCTAATCTAGACCCCCTTTATTCTTTATTTTTGAATTTTGAGCTTGGATCTTCATGAGGTTTTATCCTTGAGTTCAAGAAGTGTTGGAAATTGTTATTATTATTGTTCTTCAATCATTATTTGGTAAGTTTTCACTTTAATTTTATTAAATTTTATTCCCAAATTCCCAGTTTTATTATACTTCTTTCTTTACTTTATTTCATATATTCATGTTTATTTCTTGCTCATTTTAGCTCTAGATTTTGTGTATGAGTTATCTACAATGTGGTGAATATTTTGGAATATTTTATTCAAAGTTTTAGGTTTGTGCGACCATCAGCTGCTTTTGACCCATATTTTGACCTTGATTATTTTTGTAGTTTTATAGGTATCATTTGACTCATATCAGTGTAGATTATTATTTTTCTAGTTTCATGATTGTTCAAGCTCATTTATATTTTTTTGGAGTTTTGTCGCAGTCCAAAAATCTTCTACTTAGTATTTTCAAGCTTGTCTTCAGAGCCTAGGTAGGCTATGGCTAATGATCTTGTACTTGGCTTATATGGGAAATAAATAACATTGATTAGCATCCTTGGGTTGGAAATATTAGGTTGGTACCCTTGACCCTATCTGCTTCTTTTGTCTTGTTCTTGGTTATGTATTGGTGTTATAGTTTTTTTTATAGATTACGTTGTGCCCCTGAGTGGTCCACACTGACACTAGAACTTAGACAATTGGATTAGGAAATGTCCATGAATCCCCAATATTGTTTTGGATATTTATGCTTGTTGTAGTGATTCCGAACTTGTACAGGGCCAGCAGGACATTCTGTGATCCTTTGACTATGATTGTGCTCATTATCATTAATGATTTCCATCATCATGATACTCCAATTTTATGCATTGGTTTCCACTTTTTATAGCTAAGAGCCCACTATGGTTGATTTTGGAACCTTGCGTGGCCTTGATGAGCCTATTTTCATATAGTGATTTAGCCTTAAAGGCCCATTTTTGGATAGACTTGCATTACTTTATATTTAATAACCATAGATGATAATAGAGATTTTTATATTACAAGCTAATCCTAACGTAAAATTGTTTTATAAGCGTACCTTTTACTAAAATAAACTGTTTTATGTTTTTTCTTAAATTTTTTATGAACCAATTATCAATTAGACGCCAAACTATTATTTTTTACTGTTTTAGTAAAGTCCCTAAAACCTGGTGTCCAGTACCATATCTTTCTAGATCTTATAGCTTTGGCTCGATGCAAAAGCTGAGTATTAGCCATTACTTAATTTTAGTCCCGATAACGCCCCAACATGGATATTCAGTTTTCGACTAGTTCTAGACTTGGAGATTCATGAGCACATACTTTGAGACCCATGATTCAAAAATAATGATCTTCAGTTATTATATTTGAGATAGTACGCTGGGAGTCCCTCCATGGACCCTACCACACAGTTTGTATATGGGGAGTCCTTCCATGAGTATCTGCTTGCTTTATCTACGGGTACCTTGAGGAGGAGCGTACACATTTGCATTTAGTTGAGTACTGAAATAGTATGTCAGGGATCCCTCTATGGAACCAATGCATATAGTATAATATTAGGTATATATGGACTCCTTCCATAAGTCCTGCCAACTAAACCTACGGGTACCGGAGGAGGAGCATACGTATTTATATTTCATCTACATTAGTAACATTGCATTCATGTCTGTGTTACTTTCTACACTTGTTTTTTCTAAGGTGTACCTTCTAGTTAAATGGGAGGCCAAGGGTGAGCTTTACTTGTTTGTAGCTTCTAGCAGGATGGGGTACAATCAGGTAAGTTTGACTTGTTTGTACTTGCTTTATCCACTATATCTCATGTGCTTCTTTATTCTCCCTCATTTGATATTTACTTTTAATTGGGCCTACATAATAGATTCTGTTTATATATAGGACTACACTTGTCACGAGCTGATTTTACAGGTTACAAAGGAACTTACATCCTACCATACGAGAGCAACCCAAACGTAAAACATGAATAATAAACTAAGTTCAGAAGATATGAGACAAATAAGGGACATGTATAAGTGGACGCCTAATTCAAATAAAAACCCAAGACCTGATATCCAAGTACAATGATCTACTAATACAAGAATACAATGTTTAAAATGAAACTACAAGTCTATCTCAGAAAATAACAATATAACTAAATAGTGATAAGAAGGGAAAAGAGAAACTTCAGATGCCAGTAATGGTGCTCTACCTCAGCAATAGGATCAAGGTTGGATAAAAAATCAAGGCTAACCACTTGTGCTAGGATCTGCACAAAAAGATGTAGAAGTTTAGTATGAGTACCAAAAAAAATGGGTTCCAAGTAGGCTACACTGACTGGGAATATATAAGAAATAAGAGAAGTAAATATATAGATAAATAAAATAGGTCATATAAGTCAAACAAGGATTCACAGACACAGAAAGCAATCTAAGAAGAAAAGGCAAGTAATATAACCTAGATACTAGCTATGACAAGGAAGATTGAGGCAAATAAGTGGAAGAATGTCCCTCAATCCATGCTCATATAATAAGAAATACAATAAATAACGGAAGTTGGGGTATACAAGTAACCTTAATTAAAAAGAGTGTGAAGAAGGCTAAATAAAAAATTATAATGATAAGGATAGACATGATAGGAAGTCATGAAATATGCCCAACCCCCAAATACCATATATAATACAACTAGTAGAACTTACCAAGGATCCCGTAGGATACAATCGTCCAAAAATATTATATCTCAATATAAATTAAGTAAATAAATAAATAAATAAAAATACAAGGATGAATGCAAACCCTAGGTACACCATCCCACTAGAGAGTACAAAAAACAAACAACATAGAAAAACAAGGTATGCATGATATGATGAAATAAAAGTAAAGCAAACTCATATGCTCCTACCTCCTACGACCACATTAAAGGACTCAACTCGTATACCTCTATTAACCCATATATCCCTCCTTCAACCACTCATGAGCCCAGATCAGCAGGGTTTATAGAAGGCTACAACCCATGTATAACTAACTCATGAAGTAAATATTAATTCACAACATGAATAACAAATCTCACATGATATAAGTGTAACCAAAATAAAATAATTTTTATTGATATCTCTAGTTGTTCTACAATACCGAGTCCATCTGCAACTGAGACTATATCCAAAATTACATCAACACCTAGCTCATGGATGTGGCCAAGGCTAGTAATACTCTATATAAGTATTAATTCATTCAAAACCTTTTATCATCTAAACCAGTTAATCAACTCAAATTTTCTCATTTTTGTCTTATAATACTAAAGGTAGTCTCATACACCAAATATCTCAATGAATCCTATCAGCCCTGTCAAGGAAAAAATTCTACAACAAGCATAACCAACCAAGTCAAATATCCAAGACTCATGAATATTTTCCAAAAAACCCACCATCAATGATCCAGAATCATGGAAAGACCACTAAGGGTCACATGGTAAATATAATTGTAATAAAAATAATACATAGCCAAGAAGTGGACTAAAAGAGAGGACAGGGTCATGGGTGCCAACCAAGAAATCTCAACCCAAGGATGTCTATTAATCATAATTGTCTCCATATAAGCCTATTCTAAGATCATAATAATAGACTAACTATCATCTGACAAAGCACTCGCAAATACATCATATGAGAAATCTCAAAATTCTCCAAATAAGCCAAACTCGTGCAAACAAGCTCCTACAATCATGCAACTATGAAAACAATAATTTAGACATTAAAATGAATCCAACGATACCCATAAAACTACAAAAAATAGCTAGGGTCAAACTATAGGTCAAAATAAACCCGAATAAAGGCTATGGAAATATCCCCCACATCATAGGGAGCCTATTGATCGTAGGCAATTTTAACTGCCGGAAAGCCACTTAACTCGTATTAATTAGCTTTGTTTTAAGGATAATTGTATAGTATGTGATGGTTTTGTAGTGATTATTTTGAAATACCTCTAACCGATGTGATTAGCAGCATTTTTAGGATATTATGGAAATGTGGAAGAAAAGCAGTAAAACTAGAAGGCTAGCCGAGAAGTGCAGAAGAAATTCTAGGAAAAATACACTAATCACGATAGTGATCACGTCGTGATCACTAGAGGCATAATT
>JBDJHY010213224.1:0-11359 GCA_039654485.1 Withania somnifera | reverse complement strand
TACTATTTCAAACTAATATTCAGAATAGCAATGAAATAGAACCCCTAGACCAAGAATACACACTACAACATGACTTAACACAATTCAAAATTATAGGCTAACTTGAAACTCTTATGCAACCAATCAATTGTGTATCATCCATGTCTCCCCAATTGTACCTTTACAAGAAAGAATAGTCCACATACATCAATTCAAAAAATTAAGCATGCTTTAAGGACTTTAGCGTCAAAGAATACTTCTCACACTCACAAAAATAAATTCACATGATGCACTACGTACCATAAGCTTGCCTATCATGTACATCTCTACTAATTAAGCATGCTCTCCTAGAATCAAGTAAGACTTTAACAGATTGTAATGTCATCTAGGGGACGGGTAGATAAACTATTTCATGGTGACTTTCACTTCCCAAAGCACTTTGCATCTTTCTAGACTTTCACACCTATTGTCTTCTCATTATGTCCTTCCTTTAGCCCTCTCTTTAATTTTTTCTTAGTAACTATCTCATCTCATTAAGAATTATTTTCTCACATTTTTTTTGTTTATTTTTATTTTTATTTTTTATTTTGTTATATCGCATTTTTGTTTTACAATGCTTCCTCTTTTTCTTTGTTTCTTGTCATATTAAATTCTATCCAAGAGGGTCTCCCCACCATACTACTCTCCGTAGTCACCTTTCCGTTCAACTTTATTTCATCTAGATTTAGCAATTCGACCTACAGTCTGTGATACTGTGATCAAGGAAGCAGGGTAAAAAAACTAAGGATTCAATAAAAAAGGATTAGAGAAAAATTATGGCTACCAAAGAATAGGCAATAGGATAGAAGGGACTGACTAGTGATACAATATCTGAGTAGGCTAAAATTTACAGAACACAACAAAGAGGGCCTATATAATCTTCTAATACAAACAACGCATTTATTTTGCTTCAACATTCAAGGCAAGTTCTAGACTAAAAGCATACATGAAACATGGAAAACAACCTCACCTTACTTGGCACATTGGTTTGACTAATGTTACACAATAATTGATGTACAATCATGTACAAATTAAATGTTTCCCATTATTAAGCCCAATTTCCAATTGTGTCAAATTTTATATTGTGTACATCTCTATCCAAGAATCCTACTCATTATGCTTAAATTATCTTGGTTCAAAGGTTTTGAGTTCCAAAAGTCCAGCAAACTACCAAGTGTAGTTAGTGTTCCCAACTATTACAAGGTTCCACCTAGCTTTACTCTTATATGACTAATTTTTTCTTAAGACGGTTGTTATCCATCCATCATTGGGAAACATCCTTACTCGATGACTAAAGGGAAAAACTCTGGATCAAGGGACCATCCTTAGAAAAAACCCGCAAGAAAAACTAAGGAACCCCAAAAATATATTAAAAAAACAAAAAAAAAATCAAAACATAATAACCTAACAAATTACTACCAAACATAACATAACCAACAAAATACCAAGGAAACTTATAGCCCCACCCAAACTTAGAATCAAGCACTATCCTTAGTGCACATATCACAATAAAACGAGGCTAAAGATAACTCCCTGGTTGTAATGAACCTCATGGTCATTTATGATAAATACACGATGTTTTGCATTCTAGAGCATTTCAGTAGCTGCCCTAAGTCATTTATGATTTTCTGGGATTGGTAGTTTGGATCCCTCGTGGCTCGGTTGAGAAATATCTCAAATTGCCTATTAAAAGCCTAAAACTAAATACTCGTTGACCAAAGTCAACTTTCCTTCAAGACAAGCTTGAAATTTAATTTTGACAGCTTCATTAGCTCCGGAATGCCAAACAAAGTCAAGTTAGACCTTAAGTTTGTGTTTTGGAGTCTTCGTTTGCAATTTATGCTCATTTGTGGGTTTTAGTTAAGATTAAGGCCTCATGTAGAGTGTGGATGGTATTTTGGTATTCAGAGTGTTGGATAAGAATTATGATGACACTTCTATCAGCTCTAAAATGGTGAATTTAGGCTAGTTTGACCTTCATATGCTTCCTATGGTGTTTGTGCTTTCTTTGAGTCATGATGTGGAAAGTTAGAAATTTTCTAGTTTTGGCTAAATCTTGGTTGGGCTCATTATCACTCAAACGACCTTCGATGTAAATTACGTCAATTTCATTGAGTCCGAAATATGTGTTTCACTTATATACATATTTGGTTTGTCAAAATTAGACTCCGTTTCAATTATGAAACCCCGGTTGAAATTTCTATCTTTGAATGGTGCATCTTTGACCGATTTATCGGTCAAAGTGCCAATTTATCGGCAGGGACCAATAAATTGAACATTCTTCCATTAAATTAGATAGGCTGATAAATCTTACCAATTGACTGATAAATTGACAGACTCTGATAAACTAGCTATTTTTCTAATAAATCGAATCCTGCCAGTGTCAGGGTGCATTTTAACTGCACTTTTGGTTCGATAAATTGGTACCTGGGGGTATTTTCCTTTATTCTTTACCCATTTTTGGGTATTATTTCCCCAACATTTTCCCTTATTTTCTCTCTAATTTTGGTGCAAATTGTCTTGGAAATTCCCCCAAACTCCATAGAGAAGTTCCTTGAAGATCTCATACGTTATCCTCACCTTTGGTAGGTGATTTCATCAGTTAAATTTCATGATAATTAGAGTTTTTTCCTTCATTAATACCCTAGTCATGATTTCTTGATTCCTTCAATTGTATACGAAGTTATGTGGTAAATCCTTGCTCTTTAGTATTATTTTACATCATAGTAATATTTTATTTTCATAATTCAATGTACAAATTCATAAAGGTCGAATCTTTAGCCCAATTAATACTCAATCTTTTTTGGGATAGCCACACTAGCCGCAAATAGGTGGGTACACCTTCCTGCAACACTACCTTGAGAGAATGAGTTTGTTGCTCATACTTTTTGAGTCTACTAGGCCTAAAGTTTTGGGAAAAAGCACTAAATGAAGATGGGCTTAGTCCCCTAAAACTTTATTTCTATTGATGTTGCTCCTAATATGGTGGTCTTTTTCCTCTACCTAACTTGGGCTGGAAAATTCATACTGGATAGTCTTGAGCTTCTTGCACCTAAAGTTGTCTCTCATTTTGGCTTCGTCACCCTCTATTTGCTCAATATGGACCATCAGATGGCCAATGTCTATATAAAAAAATCAACTTGGTTGCTCTTATTTCATTTAGCAGGTAAGGAGAGAGCCTAGAGATAAACATGCTCATCCTCGTATGAATATCATCCCATATTCTTCAACAAAATATAGAATCATGATCCAAGTTCAATAACTCTCAGATCTTAGCCTCCCACTTCTCTCTCGTAAAGAACCATCCTAAGAAGTCCTTCTTAAACTCTTCTCAGGCTGGAGAGGCAGCACCTACTGGTCGATTCTTTCTCTACTGGTCAACCCATAGTCTTCTAAATTTGTTGGCTGGTAAGATGCTAGGTCAACCCTATCAAGATCAACCATTTTCATCACGTTACATTCTCTCTGTATCTATTTCATAAAGTTCTTCGAATCTTCCGCTAACTTTGATCCATGGAATTTTGAAAGGTTCAGCCGAAGGAATTTTCTAACTATGATAACACCAGCATATAGGGCACTGGCTGGATTGGAGGGGCTTCTATATCCTACTGATCCTGAGAGGTAATTGTCTATGCCAATAACTGGTTGGCATTCCTAAAATCAGTCATAGTAATGTTGTGAGATTGAGTTAAAGGGGTGAAAGAGCTGGATCCTAATTTCGATATTGATTGCAGTCCTCGCGGGAAGGTGCCCTACAAATTTCTGCCCAACGTGTTAGAGATGTTCTGGGAGGCATGATCTAAGAACCTGTAAAGCATGAGTTAGAAAGATTCTTGGAGTTCAACTCCATTGCATGAAATAAGACATGAAAAAAAGAGAAACCTTATCCTAAACATTCAGTAACCTCTCTATCATAGTGTGCCATGCTTCACACCCATTAAGAAGACTCTACTAAATGCTGGCTTTTAGACTTTCTAGGACTCTTAAACTTAGTGCTTTAATACCAAGTGTGTCACTGCCCGAGTCTACAACCTAAATGTAACATGAAATCTGAAACCACCTGGTGGACCATATGTACTCTTGGATCTAGCATCTAATAATCATATCATCAAAACTCAAAGAAAAAATATGAACATAAGTGGCTAGAAAAGCTATCAATGAAATTAGACAAGTATAAGTATATCACTACTACTATGCCTGAAAGCCATACTATATAGTATCTGAGTGTGTTTTTAGGAAAACCCCTAGCTAACTCAAACCAAAAGATGTAAACTAAAAAACTACTAAAATAGATAAATGTATGAATAAACTAGGCCCTCAAATCATGAGGACTCACCAAAGTAAAATTTAAAATGTGGAATTCAGTCAGTCCTGAGTGCGAGGAAGGCTAGCTGGATCTGCATTATTAAACAACCCTTCATGGAGTAGATCAGTAGTTGGAATGTACTGGTATATAATAATGTAATATGTAACATCGTAAACTGATGTTGAACTAAAAACATAAATGTAAATCTATCCAAGTAACTAAAGTAAACATATGTCTAAGATGAGTTTGAAGGTGATATAAAATATAATAAAGCAATTTATACAAGTCTGACAAGTATAAATAAATCACTAATTTCTAAAAGAGAGATAAAACTCAAATAAAATAGGATTTATTTTAATTGAGCAAATTTGGTAAGCACTTCAGTTGTAAAAGTTGTAATTCTGACGATAAGTCGAGTGAGAGTTTCTATAACAGACATTACTATGGGTGAGCAACCATAGAATCCAACATATAACCCTATTTTGAAAGGGACCCCTATAACTTTCTAGCTTATAGAACCATATAAGACTTCTGGTGGATCCACTAAGTCATGAAGTATGCATAATTTCTTATAGGTTAAACATCCTATGGAGACACATAGCTTATGGGATTTGGGCATCACTCTTCATTGGCACATGAAAAACCTTCATCCTCTCGGTTCTAATAATACTCCCAAAACTAAAAGACTGACTGACTTTTCTCGGCAAGATCAGTGGGACCTATGTTAGTACCCAACTGACCATGTAAAACTAAATGAACTATCTGATTGATGTGTTTGTCTATTAGCACTTTTTTCCTTTAAATCATATGAATGTTGTATGAACTTGAATTACAGGTATTCTGAGTATATAAAAACACATTATTATATGAATCCTTAAAATCAAGTATGTTTTTTTCCTTTTTTTCTCCTATATATAATTTCATCTCAAGCAATGCAATTTCTCTATTACCATTTAAAAAAATTATTTTATTTTTACATAAATTACGTGTATTGACATATATATATTATTAAGATATTGTATTATTTTTTTTTTAGATTTATATAAATTTTGTTTTTATTCTAACAATTGTGTGGTTTTGTTTCTAGGAATTAGGGTTTTCGTTCTAGAACTAGGGTTTTATCCATCTTTTTTCCCCAAGGTTTCCGGCCTTTACGAACCATTTGAATGGTAACTATAATTTTTTATTCTTCACTTATGTTAGAAGAAAATGTTGAAAATTTAGGGGCTGGATAGGACCAAATTTTTTGTTATTAAATTTAAAATAAGAGAGCAGAGATCTTTTCTTAATAGAGCAAAGAATTTTTTATTTTAAGGGAGCAAAGATTCTTTTTAGTGTGAAATTTGCAATTGCGCTAAAAATAGGAAGCAAGAAAGACACCGGGGGAGGGGGTTAACATATTTGGGTTTAAAGTTAAAGTTACGGTTTTCTTGCAATATTGTTATTTTAGGACTGAGATCTACCTACTTAATATTGGTGTTGTTATTTAATCATGCATCTACTAGAATTACTCTCTCTTCTTCCACAACGACTGGTCTCTCTATTTCTTGATGTTCATCTACACGACTTCTTCATCAATCTCCATCAGTAAATTCCATTAATCATCCTTCTTGATCCATAACACAGACGACCCAAAAAAATTTATGTTTTCTTGTTCCAAGAATCTTCTTTTTTGTTCTTTTTAAAAAGGTTATTTAGGTCATTTTCCTCCTGCAACTCTCTCACTTTACAGTGGCATTTTTTTTATTCATCTAGATCATGATTTTGTTGTTGTGTTTCCCAAACGTTTGAATTTTCTCTATTCACTTTTAATTTGGATTTCATTGTCTTTCTTAAATTCATCCCCATTATTTTTGAATTAGTGGAGTTATTTTGAGTAAACTTCTCTCCACTACACTCTGCTCCTCAACTCTAATTGTTAGTAAACAAAAATTCAAAATTTCTCTTATAGGGGTGAATTATGGTTGGATATATGTTAGGAGTTTGTAAAGAATTTAGAATCTCCAAAGAATCCAGCAATTTCCCCTTTCCATTTATCAATTTTGCCTTTTAAGTTACCCTACCTCTTCCATTTCCCTACTTATACACCTCTGCATTTCCTTCTTTCCTTTAACTCTTGGTATAAAAACCCTAAACCCTAAAAACATCATAGCACTACCTGACTGGTCTTCTTACCAGAGTCAAAAAAATTTCACGTAATACAAACTGACAGATATCAATGAGTCAAAGTTCTTCAAAGGGTTTTAGGCATTTTCTTCCACTATACGAACTAATAAGTTCCTACTACAAGAAAGAGAATTATTTTGGTGACCAATTTAAGTATCAACTTGCCAGAATCCAACATGAAGAAATCAGAAACGGTCCAAATCTTGGTGATTTCTATCTCATTATATCTCTACCTAATTCCTTCATTGTATATTTCTTGTGTTATTTATATTTCTTATGTAAATTCTATTGGCATTCTACTTTATTTTTCCTATATTCCTCTATAGCGTACTTTATATAATTGTGTAATTTGTTTGGACTTATTCTTTAGTATTATTAATTTCATAATCCCTTTTTGTTGGTTTTTTTTTGGGCTATAGTTTGTGCGGGTAGAAAGTTAGTGAGTTTTTTGATCTTTTTTTCTATAGTTTTAGTGGCTTTGGTGATTAATAGTAGAGTAGGGTCAGGTTCTTGATCGAAGGTGAGGTCGAGGTCGGGAGATGTGTCAAGGTTAGGACTATAGGAGGTGGGGTCGGGGTTCAGGTCGAGGGTAGAAGGGGTAAGGGGTCAAGGGAGCCTCTAGGTTGAGAGTAGGGTCTTCGAACATAGGGACATTATAGGGTAAGTCTATAGAATTAATGAAGGTTTTAAGGAAGAGAAGAATAAATATAGCTTGTGTCTAGGAGACCGAATGGGTTGGCACTATAGTGCGGGATGTGGACGATTATAAGTTATGGTATTCGGAAGGCATGAGGAATAGGAATGGGGTAGGAGTCCTAGTCGATAATAAGCTTAGAGAGCAGGCGGTAGAGGTTAGAAGGGTAAAAGACAGACTTTTGTTTATTAAGTTGGTCACTAGAGGGGATAATTTTAACATTATTAGTGCCTGCGCGCCACATTTGGGCTTGGATGAGGTACAAAAGAGCTTCTGGGAGGTTTTGGATGAGGTGGTGAGAGGGGTGCCTGACTCTGAAAAACTTTTTATAGGTGGTGATTTCAATGGCATATTGGTTCTTCGAGGAGAGGGTATGATGATGTGCATGGAGGTTTTGGTTTCAGGGAAAGGAACAAAGGAGGGGCTTCTTTATTACATTTTGCTAGAGCCTTTGGTTTGGTGGTAGCAAATTCGAGTTTTTCCAAGAAAGAGGATCACTTGGTTACTTTCCGTAATTCAGTGAAGAAATCTCAAATAGAATTTTTGCCACTTCAAAAGGGGGATAGAGGCATATGCAGAGACTGTAAGGTTATCCCTAATGAGAATTTTTGAACTTAATATAAGCTGCTAGTGATAGACTTAGAAATTAGAAAAAAAAGGATGAAGAGGGTTGTAGAGGACCGATCGAGGATTAGGTGGGTTAGCTTGACTTTAACTAGTAATCTGAAGATAGAGGAGAAGTTTTTGGAAAATGTATCTTGGGAGAGTAGGGAGGAAGCTGACAGTATGTGGGATAAGACAACAAAGTGTATTAGGGAGACGATAAGAGAGGTGTTAGGTGTTGCTAAAGGCCATTTAGGCATCGGGGGGATAGGTGGTGGAATAGAGAGGTTCAAGGAAAGGTGGAGGCAAAGAAGAGGAGTTTTACGAAGTTAGAAGATAGCACATCTAAGAAGGAGAAACAGATGAGTAGGGCCGAGTCTAAGTCGGCGAGGAGAGAGGCTAAAATGGCGGTTACAATTTCTAAAACGGCAACTTTTGAGAGATTGTATGTTAAGTTAGAGGATAAAGGTAGGGAATAAAGGTTACATAGGTTAGCCAAGGATAGGGAGCGGAAGGCCCGAGACTTAGACCAAGTGAGGGGTATCAAGGATGCGGATGGTAAGGTTTTTGTGGAGGATGTGCATAATCAAAGGATATGGTAGTCTTATTTTCATAGACTTTTGAATGATGCAAGGGAAAAGGACGTTGTGTTAGACGATTTGGATCTCAATAGAACAGTAGGGCATATGGTTGTTGTAGGTGCACTAAGGTAGAGGAGGTGAAGGGTGCTATTCGTAAGATTCGTAGGGGTAGAGAAACTAGACTAGAGGAGAACCCAGATGGATTTTTGAAAGAGCTTAGCTGGGGTAGGTGATTTTTAGGTCGGCAAAGATGCCTGAATCTTGAAGGTGGAGTACGATGTTTTCGTTGTAAGAACAAGGGTAACATTCAAGATTATAATAATTACAGGGGTATCAAGTTGTTAAACCACACTATGAAGATTTAGGAAAGGATGGTGGATTTGAATTTGAGGAGGATCATGCCTATTTCTAAGAATCAGTTTAGTTCTATGCTAGGTCACTCGACAACAGAGGTTATCTATCTTGTAAGGAGACTTGTGGAGCTATATAGAGTTGGTAAGAAAGACTTGCACATGGTGTTCATCGATCTAGAGAAGGTGTATGAAAAAGTTCCTAGGGAGGTTACGTGGAGGGTCTTGGAAGCTAGAGGTATCCGTATGGATTATATTTGAGAGATAAAGGATATGTATGCCGGAACCGAGATGCGTGTAAGAACAATGGAGGATATTTTGAGGCTTTTTTTATTTTGATAGGTTTGCACTAGGGTTCAACTCTTAGAACATTTTTATTTTCCTTGATGATGGATGTTTTGACATGTCGAATCCAGGGTGAGGTGCCTTGGTGTATGTTATTTACAGATGATGTGGTTCTAATCGATGAGACTCGTAGAGATATCAATACTAAGTTTGATATTTGGAGACAAACCCTAGAGTCTAAAGGGTTTTAGTTGAGCAGGACTAAGGCTGAGTATCTGGAGTGCAAGTTTAGCAAAGCTCTGTTTGAGGATGAGGTGGTAGTGAAGCTTGACAGTTAGGTCATTCAAAAGAAAGACAGCTTCAAGTATCATGGGTCTATGATTTAGGGAAATTGAGAGATTGTTGAGGATATCATTCATCAGATTAGTGTAGGGTAGATGAAGTGGAGGCTCGCTTCGGGGGTATTATGTGATAATAGGGTGCTTCCTCAACTTAAAGGTAAGTTTAATAGGTTGGCGGTTAGACCTGCTATGTTGTATAGAATAGAGTGTTGGCCTGTGAAGATCTCTCACATCAAAAGGATGAAAGAGACAGAGATGAGAATGCTAAGATGGATGTATGGAGTCATTAGGAATGATAGAATTAGGAATGAGGTTATTAGTGACAAAGTGGTAGTGAGTTCAGTGGAAGATAAGATGTGAGAAGTAAAGTTGACATGGTTCGAGCATGTGATAAAGAATGGTTCAGATGCTCTAGTGCGTAGGTGTGAGAGGGTGTTGTTGGATGGTTTCAAGTGAGGTAGAGGTAGACTGAAGAAGTAATAGAAGAAGCTGATTAGACATGACATGGAGCTATTATAGCTCACCAAGGACATGACCCAGGATAGGAAGTTGTGGAGACGCAAATTAGGGTGCTAGGTTAGGGGGTAGGTGTGAGTTCCTACCAGTAGGGAATTTTATGTGCTAGTAGTGGGGTAATGTCCTATCTTTGGAATTAAACTGAGGGTTGCTTTTTAGATTGATTGTTGTGATATTTTCTATGTGGTTCTGTTTTTTATTATTTGCTTGTCATTTATAAAAACTTAATATTGTTATTATTGTACTAGCTGTGGTATTTGTCGTGAGTCAAGGATCTTTCGAAAGTAGCATCTCTACCTCACCTACGGGGTAGTGATATGGACTGCGTACACTTTGCTCTTTCGAGACCCCACTTGCTAGGAAAACTGGGTATATTGTTGTTGTTGTTGTATAAAATCAAGTATGTTTGATTCTGAACAAACTAGATTATGAGTTTTTTTATTCAAGTCTAAGACGTTATAGTCTTTATCATCAGATTATGAGATTTTGCATGAACATCATGAAAATATGTTCTTAGTCATGAAAAAGTATAAAATTATGAATACATGTGTCACTACACATGAGACAGGCTTATTAAGTAAATAAACATGATTAGTACAATATGAGATTTATCGTAGCTTCATAAATCACAAACTTTTAATGAAAGTCTGAGACTTTTGGACACAAGGTGGAAGGAAACTCTTGTTGAAGTCCTATATACCTGATTTTTGAAGTTTTTATACTGTAATTAAAGAGGTCTCTAAGCCTTCTTAGAAATCCAAAGTTTATCCTGAGAGATTTTATTTGATAAAAATATTTTCTAAGTATGATAATAGGAGAATAATTAGGTCTAGGGTATTTATATCACCCTTAGGGAAATCCAAAGCGACGTAGCTTTGATATTAAAAGACTTAGTATTAGACTGAATTATACCTGGAATAACTTGTCTTTAAAACTGTTAGAAATACCCCTATGACTCACCTCACGAGTCATGGTGTGAGGATAACGACTCGTAGGGTGAGTCATGACCCTGGACCTTGAGTTTGGAAATTTATTTTGGCATCTCACTAGACCACAGTTCGACTCATGGTTTCAATACCACAAGCCGTGAGGTAATTTGTGGTATAGAAATATGTTTTTTGTATGTTCTGTACTTGGGTACTATGAGTCAACAGTTCAATTTGTGGTTCCAACTTCATGATTTGTTATACGACTCATGGGATTTGGGTTTAAATTTTCAAATTTTGTCAAGCCTCCCACAAGTTAACAATACGACTCGTGAAGTCCACTTTAAGAGTCGTGCTGCACTCATAGTAACCTGAGAATAAAATTTTATTTTTTTAGCTAAGTCTTGAGTTTATTAGTTCGAGCCAAGTGTGGAGTCTTACAAGAAAGACCTGAGGAGTGAGACATAGTTGGGCGAAAGGAATGCACCAAAAATAAATGGCTTTTGCTGAGTCTTTTCAAAAGAACGAATTGACAGTAGGAGAAAGATAGAGATTATAAAAGGATATTTTGTT
>JBDJHY010213213.1:0-11359 GCA_039654485.1 Withania somnifera | reverse complement strand
GTATACCACATATTTTTCATATCAAAACAAGTATCATTAAATGCAAATAGGTATAGAAAGGTACCTCTTAAATGGACTAATCTAATGTGTGCCTTTGAGAAGTGTTACTTGTTTGTGTAAGTAAATCATGGATTTGATTCAAAATGGGAACACTCATTGATGAATAATTAATCATGGCATGTATATTACCTTCCCCCTCCACACTATCCCTTCAAATTAATGTACTACAATTTCCCAAGGGAAAGGTTCCACTATTAAAAGATGTGTCATCCTACCATAGTGGGTTGTTAACTAAACTATAACTTCTAACGGAAGCTATATGTCCAATATCAAAAGATACCCCACTAGGTACATCTTTCATAGACATGCAATCATCAAATAAAATATTATCCTTGAAATCATACTCCAATTTATGAGTCTTTTGATAAGAATTAGAAAGGGAATCATAAGTCAAGGAATAAATATCAACATTTGAGAATTCTACATGAATATTCTTAAGATCAAATCTATTAATTCCATCACTAAAATGAGGTTCATTAATTATATTATCCAATCCCTCACATAGTAGGTCATTCTCATCGTTAAGTTTACTCTTTAAATAAAACATGTCAGTTGGTGCCATTTCAAGTTCAAAGGCTTCACACATATTGGCACACTTTGAACTAACTAGCTTAGAAACATATTCTCAAGATGAGGACTCCTAATTTGACACAAACCACTATTATCATCAAATGAATCACAACTCAAGCTTATACAAGAATAAATTAATTCATTATCATACTTATTAAATAAGAGTGGGGTGTCATACAAGGGGTCATAATTAAGCACATTAGTATCAAGGCAATCACCGTTTGGGTTTCTCAAATATTCAAGTAAGTAATCATTCTCTTCCACCAAAGGTTCATAGCTTACCACATGGTAGTGCACACCATTCCAATCTATGAGTACTAATACTAGGTGGACACAAATCTACCTCACAAGGAGAGCCAACCCAGTCAATTCTAGGGACAACTAGTGTTCGTGTACTCACGACAATGACATTATCATCAAGAAAAATTGATATTGTGGTCATCATAAAGAGAAGGCTCACCGACACAATACAAAGAATTATATAACAAAGATAAGCTATCACACGCACTCAAGTCAATATCATACTTTTTTGTACTAGTAGGAGTGTTGAGTTCAGCTACCATAACTTTAAGTACACAAGAAGAATCCTCTTTGTCTTGGCTATCTTATCTGGAGAACTCTTGACCTTTTTTCGGGCTTTCAAGTGCCTCATGGTTTTCCATGAAATGAGGATCCCCATTCGGCTTTCTTACCAGAACATCTTTATAAGAATCATAACAATTAGAAGAAGAATATAAGTTAGAATAAGCTTGTGACAACTCACTCATGTCACTCCACACAACCTCTCCTTATTCTACTCTAGAGTTGTCATATAATACTCTCTTACTTCTCTTGATCTTTTATCTCTCAATTTTATCAGAGTTGGGATAAGTTCTAGGAATTCCCGGTGAAGGATTGGAAGATACCTTCACATTAATCCACCATGTGGTTGGACAAGGAGTGGTGGATTCACTTTCTATGTTCAACTCCTTAGTGTCAACCTCACATGGTGCATCTTGTTTAGCTTCAAGTGGAGACTCATTCATTGCACCCCTGCAAGGATTCTTCATTAATCTTAGTTAACCTTTTCCAATATTTGGTCGTAAATCAATTATACAATTGGAAGGAGTCTTCTTTATCTTATTTACCCGACCCTTCAAGTGAAAGTACTTCTTTTGCCCTTGTTTCTTGTTGAGTAGCTAGTGGGAAGAGGTAATTATAGTTACAGTCCCATACATTTCAATTCCAATAACTAATATATGGGATCTTATGATCTTCGAACCATCAATTTCCCAAAATAATTTAACCACCTCGTAATGGAAGTATATCGCACCAAATCTCTTGATACTTTTCAAGTGAAAAGAACACCTACATGATGTTATCTACCCAATACCCACCTTGAACATGGTATTGTTATCATTTCCTCACCCAAGGTAGCCCCAACCATTCTACTACATAAGTTGTAATATAGCTGTGTGTAACATGATCATAAAACTCAAGTAGAAAGCCCGAGAAACCACACACATTCACATTGATTTTACACATTGTTCGTATTAAGCTCTCTCAACTTGAGTCCTTGGTTTCACCTTACTTATATAATTTACCAACACTCTTATTCTTCCCCAACCCTCATGATTATATGTATAAAAAATAATCTTCGAAACTAGGGAAAGAAGTATGGATTGTATCATATCAGGAAGTAAGTGTCACATTTCTACTTTGGTCCTCATGGTGTTTTGGAGTTGGTGCCCAATCGACCCTTAGAATCCTTTGAATTTGATAGAAAGTTGTACAAGATGAGGTATAGAACTCAACCTCAAAACTTTCTTTCCTCATTGACTCCCCTTCTTTAAAGTCACCATTATACGTCGAACCTTCTGTATATTCTTCATAAGATTACATCCATACTGTCGAAACTCATCATTATATCTACAAGAACCATCATAGTCCTCATAAAATCTTTCTTTATATCCATGAGTTTCACCCCCATGCCCATAATCAATATAGGTACAAGCATACTCACCATTGTCATCAAAAGAATAATACAAACTCGTGGATGACAGTTTCTCCTTATAACTCCTTTGTACCTACAAAACTCAACAAAAAAAGTTAGTATAAAAACCTCACGCCTCTCGTATTGAATTCACTCAACGTACCTAAAGGAGTTCTTCTAAAATTGATAAAGAACTAACTTGACCAATAACTTCACAAGGATGCTTATATACTTAGTGGAGGAATGGATATTGTTTCGACTCAAACAAAGGATAAATAAAATATAAAAATAGACTAGAAACAAGAAAGTTCTACAAAGATGTAAAATGAGTAAAGCTTGAACAAACTAGTACAAAATAAAAATGCATACAAAAAACTAGTACTAAGTAGTATGAAAAATACTAACTAATAACTAGGTAATAAGTTATGAGAAGGAGAAAAAGGATACTAGAATCCAGAGGCTTAAACCGCTTATGTACATTTTTCAAAACTTACGCAGGTGGTTCAAGATTGTATTTTTGTTCCCTAAGTGGGAGGAACTTTGGTTTGGGATGGAACTTATCCACAGGGAAGGATCATCAAAGTGCTAAGGCTGCTCATATGAAAATTTGGACTGTTCAACACTAGACTGTTTGTCCAAATGACTTTGTCCAAGAGCTTTCTTGCTGCCTACTTTGGAAGGTATTCTAGGGAGTAAATGACCTCAAAAGGATGGCTGGTACTTATTAAGAATTCTCATACAACCCCTCAAAAATGGCTTCATCCCAATTAAAATAAACTGTCGTGGTTCCTACTTTGTAGAAGACTTAGGAGGAAAAATAGGGTGGCTCGTCCTCTTGGGGATGGATCGCCCATGCCTTGAGATTGGCTCATCATCCCAATAAATCTCCACTTCCCCAAGTTGAATATCCACTTGACGGCTTGGCCTTGGTGGATGGCATCTCTTCTAAGTGAGGACAGCTCTCCAAAGCTTGCCTTGGCTTGGTCACCCCACAAGAAATAGTTAGCCCAATTTGGATATCTCAACACTTGATTTTTTAACAATTTGGCACTTGTTTGGATGCTTTTACCCTTTTACTTGAACAATTATCAAGCCTCAAACACCAAATTACAACTTTGATTTAGGATGATTGGATCAAATGCACTTGGTATTCACCTTCTCCACACGAACACCTCAGGATCACCAAGAACACTTACGAAATTGAAAAAAATGAACTACCTTTAAATGACTCTGATTCGCCCCAAATTTTGACCACGACTTCCTTTGATATAGGTCCAAACCCAACTACTCTTTAGGCACAAAACTCCAATGAATTGAAGACCCTATTTAAACCTACTTCAAGTCATGAAGAACACCATAAACAATGGTGAACCCAAAACTTCAAACTCCCTCAAAACTCACTTAACTTCACCAAATTCAAACCCCACGCCCCTCAAGATGGGAGAAACAATTCCCAATATTTTTGAAGCCTAGGATTTAACACACAAACCACCAACAGAGTCTCAAATTTAAGATCTATGTATGGGGTAAAAGATGAACACCCAAACTTTGAAACTCCACCAAATTCCAGAAAATTTGAACCCTAGACTCCTTTTGCTATGGAAATAACCCCCAACACTTTTGGAGCTTCGAATTCAAACAATCTTCTATGAAATTGAAACCCTAGAATTTCAAACTCAAAGATTCAACCTCTACGATGGTGGAACTATTCAAACAACATGGATTCAACTCAAATTTAAAACTATGACTTTAAAATAATAGGATATCGATTCCTAGTGTTCAAATCAGACAAAAAATAACAAATCAAACCCAAAATAAAATTTTTCTAATTTTTGAAATTTACAACTCTTTTATTTCAATTAATGAACTAAGGATTGTAATTAGATGGAACCAATTTACCAGCCTAAGCTCTGATACCAAATGATGGGATTTGTTATATGTAACCCGAACCCAATAGGAAAATACAATATGGAAAATAAAGATGTGCAAAATTATAAACCAAAGAGAAAAATTCAGCCAATAATTCCAAGAGAAATAATTGAGACGAGAAGAGAAGAACGAAAACATACTCAAATCCATAAATACCTAAGGGAGAATTGAATTGTAATTCAAGGAATGGAAACTCAAAAAATTCCACAAATGAGCATCAAATATGAACAACAAGAAAAGTAGTTATAAATAACAATAGAATGAAACCTATTGTTAACCTAGGTTGTAGCCCTACAATCTACCATTATCTACTTACTATGTAAAATCTCTACAAGCTTTATCGATTATTCATCACTTATTAATCTTCTGAACTTCTGTCTAAAATAATGAAATACTAGTTATTTAAAATAGTCTAAGTTTTTACTAATTACAATTGATCCCAAAAGTGACTCAATATATCAAAATAACCCTCCAAGTCTCGAAATTTTAACATTGACCCCTTAAGTTTAGGTCTTATCAAATTTATCCCTTAAATTCTTCCATAATGCCCCAAGTTGTCTTTCAAACACGAGATCACTCCTTTCGATCCTTATATTTACCTGTTGGAGCTTCTTTTAGTGCTTCAATGTCGCCCATGCTTTTGATCCTATTGACTACACCATGAAACATAGGTCTAGCATGATTGGCACTATCCGTTCTTGTATCGGGTATGATTCGATTTAGGTTGATAAGGGTCTATCAATTATTGAGGATCTAGTGTTGGCTTTGGTTAGAGAATTGGGGAAGTTGATATGTCATGATATTTGATAATTAAAGTCCATCGGAGAGATCTCCTAGTGGAGGAGGATACTTAGAAGATCGAGAGCGAGTTAAGATTGCAGCATCTGCATCTGTTCGAGCCTTCAGGTATTGCCTTGTTCTAACTTTTGAAGAAGAAAGTTCTTTTAGTTGTGGATGTTGTAATGACCATTATGGAAATTTTTATATTTTATATTTCTTGTATTCTATAGCTTACTTGTAGTTTCCCTAAGTCATATCTAACTTATCAAAGCTGGTTTTTCTATTCCCAGGTCGATCACTTGGGTGTTATGTCTGTTTTCCTATTTTAGAGTTTTCAGTATTGAAATCGTTGATTTAGTCAATATTTTGTGGAAAAAAAAACTTAGAATTGAATTATCACAGTTCCATTAGCTTAAAATGATGGGTTTTATTCTAGATACACTCTTTTGTCAAGCCTGGGAGCTTTGGTTCTAAGTTTATGCAATTTTGTGTATTTATGTGTTTTATGTTGCCTAAGTGGACTTTAAGTGGTCATTTTGTGATTAGAGCCTCAGATTTAAAATTTTACTTTTCCATCAACTCTAAAATATCATTTTTTGTTAGGTGACTATTTCTTTTGGGTTTTGAACTAACCAGGCTCCTTTCGAGTACTCAATTGGAAAGTTAGTTAGTTTTGACATAGTGTTGACTTTGGTCAATATTTTATTGGAATGACATCAAATTAGAATTTCGTCTATAACGTTGAGTTTGGAATGTCTTTTCCATGCTAGTAGAATATTTGGTTTGTGTTTATTGGATTTTGAATGCATTCTGAACCTCGTTTTGATGTTGGATTCTTAGCTGAAATTGTTGGTGAGCTTAACTTCTAGTGCATGTCGCACTTGTGATAATCTAACTGTAGGGTTGTCTTTGAACCTGTGATGCCTAGTATGTATGGGAGAGATCACAATTTCGATATTTTCTTTGCACCTACAACAAGCGCCAAGCACTAGGAAGATCACATTTCAATGGGTGCAATGTCCCTGTTGTTATATAAATGGATAAAAGTTTGATTTTTCATATCATTTGTTAATATTTTCCATTCCCAAACACTTCAAAAACCCCAATAAAGTTCTTATGCCTTTGCATAAGCTTGTGGGTAACTTTAGAAATGTGATTTCTTCGATAATCCTTCGATTATTGGTAAGTTTCCACTTTTATTTCATCAAATTTCACCCAACTTCTTCAAACTTATTTCTTTACTTTATTTCATCAATTCAAGCCTATTCCTTTGTCTTCTTAGCTTCAAACTTTGGGTATAAGTTCCCTATGGTGTGCGGAATATTTTAATACACTTTATTCAAATATCAGGTGCATGGGGATGTAGTCCTGTTTGGCCCATATTTTGGATCTTCTTATCTTCATATCTTTATGGGTATTATTGGATTCCTCTTAATGTCTAGATTATTATTTTTCTAGTTGGGTAATTGTTGGATTCTTTTGTGCATTTTGTGATTTGGAGAAGTCTAGGCATCTTCTATGATGTATTTTTGAGTGCTTCATTGGATGAAAGATAGGCTATTCTAATGATCTTAGACTAGGATTATATGCGAGATAATTATGATAAATAGACATCCTTTGGTTAGGATTTCTAGTTTGGCACCAATGACCTTGTCCTCTTTTTTAGTCCATTTTTTAACTACGTATTGTTGTTTCTTTTGCTATTATATTTACCATATGACCCTGAGTGGTCTTTCCATGACTCTAGAACATAGATAGTGGGTTTTATGGGAAATATCCATAAGTCCCAGATATTCAACTTGGTTGGATATGCTTGTTTTAAAATTCCTACCTTGGCAGAGCCGGTATGATTGTTGTTGTATCATTGTGTTTGAGCATGTCATCATTTAAAACTGGTTTTCTATATTGGTTTGTACTGTTTGTGGACAAGAGCCAAATGTCACTGATTTTAAAGCCTTGCATGTCTATATTATCCACTTTTCAGTACTATGAGACTAAAATGTGTATTTTTGAGAAATTATCCAGGTTTGATGATAAAAGGATAATTTGAATTTAAATTCCTATATTGAGTTATTACTAGACTTGGTTGTGGCCACGAGCTAGATATTGATGTTATTTTTGATAGTCTCAGTCGTGGTTGGATTCAATCATTGACCTTGATCCTAATATATACCAGATAGAGATTTGATACAACTTATGTATATCCGAGTTATATTTATTTCACATAAGATCCAACATTTGTATTATGAAAGTAATGTTTACTTTATAGGTTAGTTGTATGTGGGTCTTGGCTTGCTATACCCTGCCAATCCGGCTCATATTGACCGAAGGAGGGGTATATGGGGGAGTAGAGGTATCTGGGTCGAGGCCTTCTATGTGGTTCTACCTGTTGGACTCGAGGGTCGGGGTAGGAACATACGTGTTTACTTTTCCATCATTGCATCATATCATCTTGCATATTTTGTTTGTGAGTGTTGTTTGTAATCTCCAGTAGCATAGGGTACCTAAGGGTTTACATTCATCCTTGTGTGCTTATTTATTTACTTACTTACTGTTGAGATATACTATTTTAGATGATTAGATCTTGTGGGATCCTTAAATCTCGAGGGATCCTTGGTAAGTTAGGAATCGGTATTACTAGTAGTATTTGGGCTGGACTTATTTCATGTCTTCCTCTCATGCCTCTCTTTTTGATAATACTTTTTGTAGTTAGCCATCTTCAAACTTACCTTATTTTAGGTTATTGATATCACCACTTTTGTTATCTATTGTAAATCTTATTAGTTGAGCATGGATTCGGGTACATACTTTCACTTATCTACCTGTATCTTCCTGATCGCGAGTAGTTGCTTAGGATATTTACTTGTCTTATCCTGCTAGCTATTTTCTATGTATGTTATCCTTGTTTGAGTCCATTGACTTGTTTGATTTATCTATCTATTAAATACTCTTATTTCTTATATATTCCCAGTAGGTGTAGCTAACTAGAAAGCCATTATTGTTGGTAACTCATACTACTTTTGCATTTTTTGGGGGAAAATCCTAATACGAGTGGTCAACGTTGATTTTTGATCGAGCCTTTATTCTATTTGTAAGGTAGAGGAACATTCCTTGTTTAGAGTTGATCTTCTATCTTTATTATTATCTGTTTTACTTTATTGTACCGAAATAAATGTTGTATTTCCATTTTCAGACATAATACTTTCATAATAGTGGCTTATTGTATTTGGATATCAAGTTTTAGGATATTTTTGACTTATTATGGACTTCAATTTATCCCTATCCATTATTTATATCTTATCTTCTGGAGTTAGTTTATTATTTTTAATTTTCGTACTTGTTGGTTGGTTCTCCTATGGTGGGATGCAGAAGTCTTGACAGTAGAAGTCTTGCTATTGTTGGAATGTTTTTCGATTATCTTCATCCTTTGATTTTTTGTGGAGATGGAGGGCATTTTCTGATTAAAGTCTTGTATTTGTACTCAGGTTATTCTTGTGCGTCATCCATCATTTGATATGGTAGTGAATTATAGATCAACATTGACTTATTTCATGAGATTTTGCATATTGTAGTTGTGTCTTACATATCACAATAGAATTTTGGGGTAATCTATCATATCAACCATCTTAGGACATCTTACGACTTATGGATAATATTTAGGATACATGCTTCCTTTAATTTGATAGCGAATTTAAGAAACTCTATCATAGGGACATAGAATCCATAAAACGATAAGAATGAGTCTACTAGGGAACGAGTAGGGATCCATTGATGGAACAAAATGGGGAAGGGTCAGTTAGGGAACGGATAAGGGAATACATTGAAGGATATAAGGGAGTTTGATGTAGGTACATAGGAATCATTTTGAAGGATACAAGGGAGTCTGATATAGAGACATGGGAATCCTTTTGAAGGATACAAGGGAGTCTTCCATAAGTACATGGGAATCCTTTTAAAGGATACTAAGAAGTCTGACATAGGGACATGGGATCCATAAAAGGACCTAAAAGAGTCCGACGTAGGGTCATAGGAATCCTTTTGAAGAATAAAATGGATTCCATCATAGGTACTTGAGATCCATAAGAGGATATAAAAGATTCTTCTTAGGAACCGATAGGGATCAATTGATGGAATAGAATAGGGGAGGGTCTATTGAGGAAAGACTAAAGATCCATGATGAAATGCAGGGGGTCCTATTTGGGAACGAATAGGGGAATTTTTCATATAGACATGGGATATATAAAAGGATAAAAAAGGATATCAGGCTGTAACGGGATGCCCGACTCAAAACTTATCCAAACTGTAATGAGGTGGAAGTCTAATTTTTTGAATATCTTGGATCCAATGCCTTCTTAGAAACTTCTATGAGCTAACCCTTATGGAAATGTGGATATCACACTGTGACAAAGCGCATGGTTGATAAATTTTCAGATATCTTGTATCATATGACCTTTTGGCAACTGGTATGCACTAACCTTCTTGGCAATACGAATATCACAATGTAACAAGGTGGATGCTCGATAATTTTTTAGATATCTTAGATGTGATGACTTCTTGGAAATTAATATGAATTGACCCTTTTGGAAATGTGAATATCACACTGCAATACGGTGGATGCTCGACAAATATCTTGGATATATTGCCTTCTTGTTAATTAAGATGCATTCACCCTTTTGACAATGTGAATATTACACTATAATATGGTGGATGCTTGATAACTTTTGAATATCCTGGATCCAATGCTTTATTATCAATTGAAATGCACCTACGTTTTTGGCAATGCAAATATCACACTATAATAAGGTAAATTCTCGATAAAATTTAAATTTCTTAGATCTGATGCCTTCTTGGAAATTGAGATGCACCAACCATTTTGGCAATCCAAATATCACACTGTAACAAGGTGGATGCTAAAAAAATTTGAATATCTTAGGTCTGATGCCTTCTTAGCAATTGACGTACGCTGACCCTTGTGGCAATGTGGTTGAGATCATGATGATCAGAATATGTATGCATGGTCTTCATGGTAACTCCTAGTATCATCTGCTTTTGAAATATGATGTAACTTATGGATGTCGTTTGAATTGCAAGTCTTTAATGCTACACCGGGCGCATAATCTAATGTTAGATATAATTTGGCTTATAGATGTCCTCGAATTTTCAATACTTGAGTGAATATTGCACCTTAACTAATGTTAGATACGACTTCGGCTTATAGACATTCTTAAGTTGTCAGTGTTGGAAAGGATCTAGCGTATCATCCGTTGTTGGATATAATTATGGCTTATACATACCTTCAAATTGTAAACTCTACAATAATTTTGTACATAATCTGACTTTTGGATGCAACTGTGTTCTACAGATATCAAACCTTGTGCATTACCTAATTTTTTTATATCATTACAGCTTATAGATGATCTTTGAGTTTTGCATTTTGAAGTTTCAAACACATTATATGATTTTAGAAGTTGTTGTGACTTATAGATAGCTTCCCAAATTGTAAAATTAGTTTTTATTGCACATTATCATGTCTCAGAAACCGTTGACTTATAGATAGCTATTGAATTGGCATATCTTGGACATCTTTTACATCATCCGGTCTCATAAACCATTGCAACTTATAGGCATCCTTTTTATTTTCAGCTCTTAAAAACTCTAGCATCTCGTCTAAATTCCAACCATTTTTAAGGGTATCATTCCGACATATGCTCATTTCAATTTGGATGAGAATGCTTAATTTATTTTGGTGGGGATACAATGCCGATGATGACTTTTATGGAATGATAATTACAATGCTTGATTCTTGTTGATGAAGATGAAATATTGATGATGCCTTCTATGTAATGATAGTGATGCTCTTTTCAGATATCCTTTACACCAGACTCCACTATTTCTACATGTTAATAGATATCAGATAGTTTATGTTCATTTAGGTATCCTCTATGTTAGACTCGATGTAATGACCCTCATTGTCATTTATGATAAATACGTGATGTCTTGCATCGTAGAGCATTTCAGTAGTTGCCCCAAGTCATTTATGACTTGCTG
>JBDJHY010213203.1:0-11359 GCA_039654485.1 Withania somnifera | reverse complement strand
TTGTGTTGAAGTTCTAGGTACATGTCGCATTGTATTTGGCTTTACCTTTATCGATAATTTTCCTATGTTAGTTGTGTAGCCATGGTTTTTCTCTACTTAACCTAGCCATGTACACTAGCTTGTTTTTAGTGTGTTGGTTGTTATGTATTTATCCCTACCGGTTAGCTCTTCATGGATTCTATAACCTTGTTATATCTTTACCATTATCGTGGTTTTGTTGATGGCCCAAGTGCATAATCATTCTTCATGATTATTTCACTAGTTATCTTGTACCGTTGATTAATAGTTTTATGCATCACCTTCTAGCTAGTTAGCTTCCTTTATCTTCCCACTGTACTGATTCATAGACTTTTTCTCATTACTATTGCTTCCATGTTTTCTTTCTTAGTATAATATAGCTTACTGATTCATTATTTGTATCTTATGCATGCCCGGCCATCCTATGATGTCTGCTGGGTACCTGTTGTTGTTGGTACTCCCACTATACTTCTGCATCATTTTCATGATACAGTACTTAGAGCATGTTATCGTTGAGGACGTTTCTCATGTTGTGCGGTACTGTGGGAATTTTTGGAGATCACAATGGAGTCATGGTGTTGGGGATGCCCTTCCTTATGAGTCGCAACTCTATCTCTACGTGTAGTCGGAGATAACTTGTATTTTTTATTTTTATAAATCAATTTGTACTCTGTCTTGTATTACTACTAATATTAGGTCTTGGGATGGTTGTTGCAGTTTGTATTTAACTTTGTTCTCTTCTCTCTAGTTTTTGTTCTATTGTTGTTCTTGAGTACAACCTGTGCCCACTGATCCTGACTATGGGATGCGCTTGCCTGCAAGTGGAATTTTGTATGCTCCATCATGACCCTAGTTTTGAGTCGTGAAACCACCCATACTTCATTCATGCTTAGAAATCCAAAACTTGACATAGAAAAATAAAGTTTTGCTTCTAGGTCCCTATGATTACAGCTCACGACCATGAAGTAGACCTCATAAGTCATACTGTCAATTCATGAAGTCCATATAGAAGCTCAAAGTTTAATGATAGTACTCAAGTTAAACCATGAGTCGTGAAGTTTGGACCACGAGTAGAACTAATGACTCACGGGGCATAATTCCAAAAGTCTAAAATTCTATATCGTAAGATACGAGTCACTTGACGACTCGTGGGACCTAAGCATGGATTTCAATAGTCTATTCTTTCAACCCATAAGTCACTTCATGAGTCATGAAGTGGATGTCAGGACTCATGTTGTATACTCATGAAGTTTCGATAATAATCCAGTAGCCAGACTTGAGGACCATAACTCATCCAATGAGTCGTGATCCTTACACCATGACTCACAAGGTGAGTCTTCAGATGACCTTGTAAATTTTTAGAAACTTTTTTTAGGGTAATCCAGCTAAGTCCCTAGTCTTTTATGACCAAAACATCCTATGGAATGATACGAAAACCCAAACATCAGATTTCTTTTGTTCATTCTCTCAGACTCGAAAAAGTTCACATGCTAGTACACTCTCAAGCTTAAGGTTTCTTGCCAAGGGTTCAAGATTCCATCAGTTTGATTAATCAAACTTCAAAATAATGTATTTAGGACTTCAACAAGGGATGTCTTCCATTCTTGTACCCAAAACTCTAAGGTTTTCAAATTTTCATCACGTACCTTGAAATTAGTTTATTCCCGAATAGTGATAACCATGTCTAATCAAGTTTTCCTAGCATGTCTACATTGAATATAAATACTACTATGATTTTATACTTGTTCATGACTAAAGGTATGTTTCCAGCAATTTTTATGTTATTCCCAAATTGTGATAACCATGTCTAATCGAGTTTTCCTAGAATGTCTATATTGAATATACATATTTCTATGATTTTTATACTTGTTCATGACTAAAGGTATGTTTTCCATAATTTTTATATTAAAATTCATAGTTTAATAATAATGACCAATTATTTAAGACTGATGATTTATCTTGTTCAGAGTCGGACATTCTTATTTTTATCTCTTTGTAAAGACTTAAGCCTAATCATATATAATTTGATACACATGTTCAAGCACCTAAAATTTTATCAGATAGCTAATTGCATGATTTTAAAAAGAAATAGTGCTAATCAGATAATAGTTTAGTCAGATAGTTAGTTTATTTTTGTATGGTTAGTTGGGTACCAAGATAGGTCAAAAGATACCGCTAAGAGCAGTTAGTATTTTAAGTTTTTGGGAGTAGTATTAGCATTGAGAGGATATGGATCTTTCACCTACCAACAGAGTGTGATATCCCAATGCCAAAAACTATGGTCCATTATGTGATGCATAGCCTATAAGATATTAGGCATATTCAGAATTAATGGATCCACTAGGAGACATAATTAGCCCTACCAGCATGGAGTTAGATGTTGGAATCTGTGGTTACTTATGCTGGTAATATCGATTATAGAAACTCCCATTTATGTTCATCCTTCAGTCAAACTTAAAGTTCTTCGAATACATGATTTCGAACTATTTTCTATTTAATAAGTTTGGTCCATACTTGGATGCTATCTCTTTTTATAAAAACTCATGATTTATTTATACTTGTCATACTTTAATAAAATGCTTTGTCGTGTTATAGTTCAACTTCATGTGTAGTCTAGTCACATGGTTATTTTAGTTACTTGCACATTTTTAGATTTATATTTCTAGCTCAGCATTTAGTCTATCATTGTCGGTATTGCATTCTTACATACCAGTACATTCCGCGTACTGACACATACTTCTTGTGTTGCATTGAATAATAATATAGATCTAGCTAGGCATTCTAGTGCACGTGATTGACCAAATTTTTGCGTCTAGATTTATCAGTGGTGATTCCTCGTGATCAGGGGACCAAATTCTTTAGATCGGATGTTTCTTCTAACTATATGATTTAGTTTTCAGTAGTTTGTTTGAGCTAGTATTGGACTGGCCCTAGTATTTCACTTATTCAGATTTTAGTTGGCTTTCAGACAGATTTCTAGAGATGTATCTAGACTTACTACTTTTCCTCAGTGTCTCTCTTTAATATATCTTATTCAGTTGATATATTCCCATTTATATTCTTATATTGTTTAGCTTTCGGACAGCTTATATCATGCATAGTAAATTCTAGATCTAAGGGTACATCTTGGACACCAGGTAGTTCTGCATACCATGTCGCATCTAAAGGGTAGACTTTAGGCGTGAAAAACTTGGTATCAAAGCCCTAGGTTCAAGATTCCTAGGATTTCTGAAAGCCAACATTTAGTAGAGTCTACTTATGGGTGTGAAGAGCACCACTTATAACAAAGAGTGTATCAAACTTTTAGGAAAAACTATCCTTTCTCCATGTCTTACTTTGTATGATGGAGTATAACTCCTAAAATCTCTTATAACAATTGCTTTACACATTTCAAATCATGCCTCTAAAAAGATCACCCTCTCCAGGGAACCTGCCTCACAAGATCGTAACCAGAATCAGGATCCTCTAGCACCTAAGCCTCAACTTGAAAATATCAATACTTTTAAGCTCAGAAATGACATAAATTTATTGGCATAGACTGTCACAACTCAGGTCCACCAGTAGTTAGCAACTTTTGTAGTCCAACTAGATGCTTCAAATCTGGATATATTTAGGGTCTGGGAATTTCTCCATGTGAAACCTCTAGAATTCAATGGATCAAACTTGGAGGAAGATACAAAGAACTTCATAAAGGATATTCATCGGGTTTGGGATGTGATGAAAGTGGAAGACATTGACAAAGTAAACCTTGTATCCTACTAGCTGATGGATGTAACTAGACTATGGGCATACTAGTAGAAAAAATAAAGCAGTGGGTATTGCCCCCTTCATATTGGGTAGAGTTTTGAGGAGGCTTTCTTAGGATGGTTCTTTCTAAGAGAGAAAAAGGAGGCTAAGACCTGAAGCTTTTTAAATTTTGAATAGGGATTAATTATTTTTCACACTATGACATATGGTTTAGTCCGTTGTCCTAGTATGCATTAGAGATAGTTGCTAATATGCATACTAGGATTAGTATGTTTCTTTTGAGGCTCTCACCTTGGTTGCTAAAGGAAAGGAGAGCAGCTGCACTGCTTAGTGATATAGACATCGTAGACTAAAAGTTCACCAGGAACAGATAGAGGGTGACAAGGATAAGATGTGAGAAAGCTTCAAAATTAAAAAGGACAAAACTATCTAGACCAAGTTTAGGCAACCTAGATCATGTGGAGGACACATACCACCATAACAGCAGGAACAATTGGGTTTTAGAGGACCATCCCCTTCTTTAGCATGTTCCCCATCATAGAACTTTAGCCACAGTACAGTCAGTAGGTCGAAGAATCAAACTCTTATTCAGAAGGTAGTTTTGCAAAAGGTCATACTCATCTTACTTGTAGCAAGTGTTGTAAGAACCATTTAGGTAAGTGTTTATCTAGGAAGAGTGGATATTTTGGATGCAGCCAGCCAATACACATTCTTAGAGAATATCGTTAGGCTTTATAAGAAAATGCTGCTAATTAAACTCAATCTACCTCTTCCGCAACACCAGTAGCCAGCCTAGCTAAGTAGGACGCCTCATATAGCACCCGTGATGGTCAGTGCTGAAACCAACATCATTCATTGGGTTTTAGAAAGGATTAGGAGAAGTCACTAGATATGTTCATGGCTATGTTACATATCCACTCCTTTTTCATTTATGCATTGCTAGAGCCTAGAGCTACCCTGTCTTTTGTTTTCTTTTTCTGTATCTTGTTAGTTTAGAGTATGTCCATAGAGTCTTTGTGAACCCTTTTCCGTCTCCACTCTAGTTGATGATTCTATCAATCCTTAAGAAATTTATCCCATTTGATCTCATAAAGATTGATATGGTAGACATTGATGTCCTCCTCAGTATAGATTGGACTACTACACCATGATTAACTTTAGGGCCAGGGTTGTTCACTTCTAGTTTTTAGATGAGCCATTCCTTAAATGGGAGGGTAGTGTAGTAGTACCTAAGGATTGTTTCAATCCTAACTTGAAAGCCAAAAAGATGATATATAAGGTCTCTAAGTTAGAGACTAGGCCTTTTGTCAGTTCTAATAATCATTGATTTCCCATATCTTCCTAGAAGATCTTCTCAGAGTCCCTCCAGATAGGGAGGTACACTTAAAATAGACCTTATCCCGATACTTACCCTATCTCTGTTCTTCCATACAAAATGGCTCCCGCTAAACTCAAAGAGTTGAAACACTAGTTAGCAAACCTCCTAGATATGGGGTTCATTAGGCCTAGTGTGTCTCCTTAGTGTGCTCCTATCCTATAATGACTGATACCTTAGAACTTTCATAGACTATCATCATCTGAACAAAGTCACAATTAGGAATAAATATCTTGTCCTCGAGATTGACTACTAGCTCAATCAGCTTTAGGGTTCTAGTCAATTTTTTCAAAATTAATCTCAGGTCGATATATTATCATCTTAAGGTTATAGAGTGTGAAATTAATAAGGCTTCCTTCAGAACCCGTTATGGAAATTTTGAATTTTTGGTTATGTCCTTTGGTTTGATGCTCATGTAGCATTCATAGACCTTATGAATATACTGTTCAAGAAGTACTTGGACCTATTTGTTATAGTATTTATAGATGACATTCTTATTTATTATAAAATTGAGAAGAAGGAGAATTCCATCTATCTTAGGATTGTCCATAGACCCTCCAAAACCGTCAACTATATGCTAAGTTTTCTAAGTATGAATTCTGGTTGAAGTTAGTTGGTTTTTTAGGTCATGTCAACTCTATGCTAGTTTTATAATTATGAATTATAGTTGATGTTAGTTTAGTTCTCGTGTCATGTCATCCCCAGTGAGGATATCAGTGTTGTTTCTCCAAAGATAGTCACAGTCAGAAACTAGCCTAGACCCGCCGCTCTTATATATATTTATAGCTTCTTAGGTTTGGCTAGTTACTACCACATGTTTGTTGAGGTTTAGTTGTCCATAGATTCTCTTTTAACTAGGTTGACTCAAAAAAAGGTTAAGTTTAAGTGGTCTCATCAGCGTGTGAAAAGTTTTTAAGATTTGACAACTAGATTGAGTTTAACTTCGGTGTTGACCCTTTAAAAGATACAAAGCATTTTGTGGTTTACTATGATGCTTCCTGGGTTGGATTTGGGTATTTTTTTGATGCAAAATGGTAAATTTATAGCTTATATAGAAATCTTAAAATTCATGAGATAAATTATCCAACTCATGATCTTTAGCTGACAGCTGTAGTTTTTGCCTTGAAAATTCGAAGACATTATTTGTATGGTGTCCATGTGAATATTTTTACCAACCATAAAAGTTCATGGTATGTGTTTAGTCAAAAGGAGTTAAATATCTAACAGAGAAGATGGTTAGAATTTCTTAAAGATTATGAAATGAGTGTAATGTAACACCCAAGCAAACCTAATATGGTGTCATATGTACTTAGTAGATTGTCTATGGGTAGTGTAACCTATATTGATAAGGATACGAAAGAGTTGGATAGAGAGGTACACAGGCTTAAAAACTTAGATGTTAGATTGACTATTGTTGATAATGCAGGTATGTTGGTTCAAAATTCATCAGAGTCTTCCTTGGTTGTGGAAGTGAAAGAGAAGAAAGATAGTGATCCATTCTTGCACCATCTTAAGGGTGAAGTTCATAAGAATAAGTTATAGTTTCCTCCCAAAGGGGAGATAATATGATTCAACACCAAGATCATTTATGTTTTTCAGATATGGATGGATTGAGGCGGAAGATCTTATTTGAGGCTCATAGTTTCAGGTACGTCATTCACCGCGGTGCTACAAAGATGCATAAAGATTGGAGAGAGGTCTATTAGTGAAATGGAATGAAGAAGGGCATGAATTATGCCCAAGTGTTCAAATTGCCAACAGGTTAAGGTTGATCATCAGAGGCCAGGAGGAGAGATTAAGAACTTTGATATTCCTGTTTGAAGGTGGGAGGGGATAAATATGGATATTGTCACTAGTGTATCCCATACCTATAAGTAGAGTGACTTAATATGGGTTATTATAGACTGAATGACTAAGTCAACTCATTTTCTGTCAGTTCATACTAGTTATTTATCAGAGGATTATTGTACGATTTATCTCTAGGAGATCATCGAAATACATGGGGTACCATTGTCCATTATTTCATACAGAGGTATATAGTTTACCTCCTACTTTGGAGATCTTTTTAGAAAGGAATAATGAGGAAGAGCAGACCATTCATACCATAAAGGATATGCTGAAGGTGTGTGCAACCATTTCAAGGGCAGATGGAATGACCATTTGTCTTTGATAGAGTTGGCATACAATAACAACTATTACTACAGTATGCAAATGGCTCCATTCGAGGCTATTTCTAAAAGAAGTCGTTGGTCTCCTATTTGATAGTTTGAGGTTTGCGATGTCGCCAATATAGGCTAGACTTAATTCTACACAAAAAGTTCAGATCATCAGCTATAGATTAAGGACAGCTTAGAGTAGACATAAATCCTATGCCAATGCAGGGAAGAAAAATTTAGAGTTTGAGGTAGATGATTAGGTTTTCCTTAAGGTGTCTTCAATGAAGGGAGTCATGAGGTTTGTATGAAATGGAAGATCAATCCTTGCTACATTGGTCTATACATATTTTAAGAATGTTGGTAATGAGTTAGACCTTTTAGCAGATTTAGCAACAGTACACCCAGTCTTTTATGTGTTTATACTGATGAATTGGCTTGATAGTTCTTCCTTGCGAATGCTTGTAAAGGACATTGGTACTAGAGATATTCTTATGAGGAGGTACCAGTTTAGATCCTAGACCGTCAGGTTCGCAGACTTAGGAACAAAGAATTTCTTCGATCAAAGTTCTTTGGAAAATCATCCCATAGAGGGATCTACTTATGAAGTAAAAAAAGACATGATTACCGGATATCCTTATCTTTTCCCTCCTATTCTAGGTTCAGTATGATGCATTTATTCTCTCTATTCACCTAATTCTCTCAATTTCATGAGCAATGATAGCTTTTTCATGAGTCTCAGCATATGAATACATATTAGATGTATTCAACCATGTTTAGTTCAATTAGACCAATTATCATCATGTACATCACCAGATCATAATTCAGTCAGTTAGTTTTAACAATCATATTTGCTCCAAACTCATATTTATCCTTCATTCAATAACAAATGGTCTTTAGAGGAGATATTATAAAATCCTATACTTGATTCCGTCTTAGAAACCCTAAATTTGACTCAAGAAAAAAAATCTTAATACCTCACAAATGCAGTTCACAACTCATGAAGTGGACTTTATGACACTTCACGAGTATCGTGGAGTCTATACATAAGTTCAAAGTTTAACCTCAGTACCACAAGTCATACCATGTCTCATGAAGTTAGAACAGAAGTCATACTATTGACTTGTGATGCCTAAGTCTAGAAGTCTAAAATTCTACCTCGTAGGACACAAGTTACCTCATGAGTCATCATGTAAGGACTATGAGTCATGAAGTGGACTCGTGGAACCTGAGCACAGATTTCAATAGTTTTTTTCCTTCAACTCATGAGTTAATTCACAAGTCATGAAATGGATTTCACAACTCAATTTGTGCACTTGTAGGGTGCCAACAATAACCTAATAGACACACCTTAGGACCACGAGTTGTGGTCCTCATAGTAGGACTCGTGAGTTGAGTCGTTGGGTAACCTTGATAGCTTGTAGGAACTTTCCTCAGGGGAAATCTAGTTAATTTCCTAGTCTTTTATTATTGACACTACTTCACTTTAGTCTTCCTATGGGGATGGTATAAATATCCAAATATCAAATTTTTCATTCATTCTCAAACACTTATAAAATTTTACCAAATAGTATTTTCCAGGCTTAGGGTTTCTTTCCATGGGTTGAAGATTCCATCAGTTTGATCAATCTAAAAGATTCATAATTAGGCATGTAGGCTTTTAACATGGTTTGTATTCCACCATTGTATCCAAAACTCTTATGTTTCCATAATTGCATCATGTACCTTGAAGTTAGGATTATTGCCAAATTATGATAACTGTGTCTAATAAAGTTATCCTAGCATGTCTACATTGAATATACATGTTACTATGATTTTTATACTTACTCATTACTAAAATTACGTTTTCCATGATTTTTATGTTAAATTTCGGAATTTAATGATAGTAACCATAGTGTCTCAAAGATGATTTCAGAATCGTTAATTAGCTTGTTATGAGACAAACATCCTTGTTTTTATGTCTTTGTAAATACTTAAGCCTAGTCATAAATAATTTGATAAACATGTTTTATAACCTAAAACTTAAGGCTCGGTTAGCATATAGTATGTATTGTAAAAGAAACCAGGGTTAATTAGACAACAGTTTCTCAGATAGTCAGTTCAGCTTTGCATGGTCAGTTGTGTTCCAAGATAGGTCATAGTGATCCTCCAAGGAGCAGCAAGTAATTTTAGTTTTATGAGTAGTATTAGCACCGATAGGATAAAGGTCTCTCACGTACAGCATAGGGTCATACCCAAATCCTAGAAACTTTGAATCACTATACTATATTTAGCCTATAAGAAATTAGGCATATCGATACTTAGTGGATCCACTAGGAGACTTAATCAATCTATATATCTTGGAAAGGTATAGGGGTCCATCCTATTACAGGTTTAAACGTTAGACTCTGTGGTTTCTTACTGAGGTAATGTCGGTAATAGAAATTCCTATTTATATTAAACCTTTAGCCAGAATTAAAATTTTCAGAAACACATGATTTATAGTTTTGATCTATTTAATGTGCCCTGTCCTTACTTGGATGGTATCTTTCTTTTAGAAACTCGTGATTTATTTATACTTGTCAGATTTCATAAAAGGCTTTGTCATGTTTTAGCTGAGCTTCAGGTGTAGTTCAATCACATAATTATTTTAGTTACTTACACGATTTTAGCTTTATGTTTGTAGTTCATCATGTTAGTGTCAATTTTAAGGAATGACAACAACACAACAAAGCCTTTTATAAAAATATGCCAACGGTTCATCATATACTCCTTAATAAATAAAAAAAGGAAAGAAAGATGTTGGTACTGCATTAAATGATGGAAGAAGATATGGATGCATTGAGAAATGATGATACTACATTAGAAGATACTGGTTCATAAATAGAACAAGTTAATACTTCATTGGGAATATGTTATTAATTAAGGTGCATAAGTTACCATTGATAAACTTCTCTGTGAAGGAATGAAGAACATTCGATGGTATCAATCAAACAGCCAAGATAATAAAATAAGCCATCAAGATGATGCTCCATTATTCTTGGAAATGAATTCACCCTCTTAAACACTTTTTGAGGATCAATAATACCCTTGGGTTGCGATGGTGTGTTCCTATATCTATATAAGAAGCTAGTCTTCAAGAGGAGAAGTATGTTCTATAAGTCCTCAAACTATTTTTTCTTCACTTTACTTTTAAAAAATATTGTATCACATTAGGTATACCAGTGTAGATAAAAAGTAAAGGAGAGAAAAAATCGAGTGAGGCATCGCATCAAAGTATAATATTTATTGGGCTCCTAACAGACTCTGTATTCATTAAGTTCTAACAGGGTTAAAATAGGCTTAGTTGTATCTCATGTATCATCGATAGGCTCCTAAAAAACTCAGAAAGTGTGTTTGTTCGTTGAGCTCCTAACAAACTCAGTATGTCATGTGTGTAAGATGAGATCATAACAGAATTAGTAGGTCTTGTGTGTTTTCTGAGATCCTAACAGACTCAATAGTGTATATGGCTAGGTTCTTTCATAGGATTAACATTGACAAATTGAGTTATTGATCAAACTCAATCATTGTTGTAACAAGTGTAAACTAAGTTATTTTACACTCATTAGAGGATAGAGCAAACTAGTGTAACCCTTTGCAACTCAAGGGGAATGGATTAAGGCTAATTTTGAGCCTGCAAATAGTATAAAAGTAACATGTTTATATTTCACTTTCTTTATAGTACTATATTATTTATTGTTGCGTCCAAACGCACACGCAAGTGTACATGATCGTACAAGTAATATAGTGGCTCTTGCGAGCCGGATGTCGAACCTACATAGACTTGTATTAACTATTTAATTGGATTAAACTAATTCATAACTATTATTTAAGCGGAGAGTTTGAAGAGATATAATGGAGAATGTAATTTAACTAAGAATCATAAAACTAAATAATGGACAATTAATCTAGGGAAAATTATATTTCTACTCAATCAATGAATAACTTGAACTAGGGTTATGGATTTTCTAGCAATCATATTTAACTAATTTAATTAATTAGCTCGAATTATCTAATTGTTGGTTCCGGGGTTTAATTTATGAGT
>JBDJHY010213181.1:0-11359 GCA_039654485.1 Withania somnifera | reverse complement strand
AAGGTACGCTCACTATACTACTCACAAATATTTTTGGAATTCTCTCAGTGCTAAAACTAACTTAAGCATCGGAGAACCACCTTAGGTTTTGTTTTGCAGGAATTCTCATATATTGCTATTGGTCATTATCATCCGGCGTGCTTTACTTTGATTACTGTGTTGGTTATTTATCCAGACTCATCATTTATCTCCATTGTATAGCTATTTAGTCAATTGAATTTTTGTTCTGTCGTTAATAAATTAGAGCTTGTCCAGCTAATGATTACACTCTCTTTTCACGTTGAGCCTTTTATCTTTAATAAAAGAGTCTGCCTTATTCATTACTGCCCGACTTCGTGGTGACAATACTCTCTGTCTTATCTATTTCCCGAACCTGATTTAATAAATTTATTTTTGGATATTGAATGTCAGTTAAAGGGCTTAACTTTTGATTTTATAAACGCTATGAAGAATCTAAAGCTTATCGAAGAATATAAATTTCGATAAAGATGAGATGCATAAAAGTTTAATTGATGGGTGTTGGTTATAATAATAGAGTTATGTGAGGGTGCTATCTTTTGGAACTGTAATTTATAAAGCTAATTCTTTTTAATGTACACGTTAAATAATTTAAGTATATATAATCTATTAAAAGTGAGATAGAACTACACATGTGGATATCCACATGGACAGAGACCAATATTTTTAATATAAGAGATACCCTTAATGTTTATTTATTTAAATGTTATTGAGTGCATCTCTTATATTCAAACTCACTTTAAATGGGTCAGAAGAATTTGGTGGAGTTTAGGATGTGTTGGTCCTAAATAAATTTAAATATCATGTTTATTAATTTTTGTTAGTTAAAAATTTAGAGGTTGTGGCATTGATCAAATAGGTATATAAATTATATTTTCGGTTAAAATAACCATAAAAATAACCAGAGAAATTTGAATAATCATGAAATCTAATTGAGAAGAGTTGAATAACTTTTAAAAAATAAAACAAAATTGGGAGATTTTAATGACGTATTACAAGTTAAGTGACTATACGAGCATTCAACTCCCAAAACGCAATGATGTTTCAAGTGTTTGGATGCTGCAATGATGTGTAGATTTTATTCAACACTAATGACTAAGAGGGTGTTTGAAATGGTTTATAAGTTAGAAATTTTAACTTAGAAAAAAGACATTCAATGCATCTTGATTTTTGCCCGAAAAGTCGATTACAAACTCAAACTATTGTGGCGAATTATTGCATATTGGTACTTCTTAAAAATAAATTATTTCGATCTTACACTCGCACCATGTGATACCATATGACTGTTACATAAGCTATTATGTTAAATTTCAAAAAGAAAAAAATATCCATATCTCCTCAACTACTTTTCTTCACTGTACACCACCAAATCCGATCATCAAACCACCATCATTTGTCAACCTCATTATCAAGTTCACTGTAAGAGCGGGACTAAAAAGTAGCAAGTGACCCACCCAAACAATATGGGCCTAGTAGCAATAGTCCACCAAAGAGGAAGATCCGATCCACATGATCTATAGAATAACGATATAACAGTTACCTTTAATGATTGATATTTACCATAACTAGGAAAAGACTCCTAAGGGAAAAAGAATCATATAAGGATTGTAATACCACTTATGAGTGGTAGAGTTATGGTAGGATTGCCATGATTAGTTACACCAAGCCCGAAAATCATTCCAGGTGACTAACCCTAATTAGGCATCGGAGACATCTATAAAAGCCCAAGGAGCTCAGAAGCAAAGGTACGCTCACAATAGTATTCACTAAATATTCTTGGAATCCTCTTATTGCTTATTTTATTAATTTAAGAATCGGAGAACTACCCGGGAACCACCCTGGGCTTTGTTTTGCAGGATTCACTCTTAAAATTCGTGGTTACCAGACGGGATTTCTCTAGCTACCTCATTGAGAATCTTTTGGGAACCATCAAAGGCAGCAGTAGAGGAGGGAGGAATATTAATGAAAGAGCAGTGACTAGCCATTTCTTAGAGCAATATTTCTAGGGTTCCTTAAGAGGATTTTTAGGGCGGCTATAGTTCTTAGGAACCTAAAGTTTTCAGAAATTTTTATTTTTAGTCCATTAGGTAAAATCCGAGTGATCTTAAATCCCTACAACATTTCTTTAAAGGAGCTTTCCTTGCGTATATATGGGGTTTTAAATATTTGTGCGGTTTAGTTTCACTGAAGAGCTTTAAAACAGTGGTAAATCTCCTCAACTCGTTATTCTCAGTTTGCTGCCCCATAAAAGGTGGTAATCTTTTTTTTTCCTCTCGTCTTATTTTGCGCTGTTGGCATGACCATGAACTAGATTGGTTGTTTTAGCTGTTCCACTGTGGGTATTTGTGTGTTCACGGTTCATATGGATAGGGAAAGGTGGCTTGAAGGTGGCCTTGACAGTATGATTATCAAACATGTGTAAATAATTGAAATCTGAGTTGATATTTGCTAAATATCATGGAATGAACATCCTGCATATACATTCTCTCTCTTTGTTTCTTTTGATAGGATACCAAATATAGTTGGCTATGGCTGGTCCTGTTTGATCTGAGTCTGTTGATGATGCATTTTTGTTGTTTGTTTAGGTTAATTTCACGATTAAGTTGTAGCCTTCTCTATATTGATTAATAGAACTGCTACTTGTAAAGGGTGTTGCGTCAGTCATAACATGTGTGTTTAAAATGTTTCATAGATTGAATAAGCTTCAGATCATGTACAGTTCTTAGCTTAAAGTTCTAAATTCCAACCATGATTTTGGTTATCTTGTTAGATTTTAGTGTATGTGATGATTCTGTTTAGGAAGTTGTTTGTGTGTAGGTCAGGTTTATGTCTGCAATTGAAATAGCTCATGATAATAATCAAGTTCTCAATCTAATTTCAGCAATTCTCTCCCCTAAAATTTCCAGTCTGTGAAGTCAATAGACTGTTTTTTTTTTTACATACTTTCTGGGACAATTGCGCCCTATGGTAGCACCCTTGAACTCAAGCATTAAAATTTAGTAAGCTCGGGGGCCTTATCTTGTTGTGTTTTGTGATTATCATGGTGTGTTTGTTTGGTTTTCTTAAACATGGTGTCTTGCTGGTATGGTGTATTAAATGGTAAAAAACCTTACCTTTCCCATTGATTGGATGGACAGTTAAATGCTATCTGTGGATGTTTACTGTATGAGTGCACGAATATGCATGTTTTTGTAGGAAATATGTAGCTGGATGTGGGTTTGTATGAAATAGCACAACTGAAGTCTCGTTTAAGGATCAGTTTGCTTTATTTTGAATTTTTTTAATAATAAAGATGGCATCTTTATGACCTTCACTGTCTAAGTCTTTGTTAGGAATAACCATTTTCTATTTTAGACAACATGTTTTTTTTTTTTTTTTTTTTATCTGTGTTCAATATGTATCACTAAAGTTTGGAATAACTGTTTGTTTAGGATATGTTGGTCTTCTCTTAGTGTTGAATTTTCTGGAATCTAAAAGAGTGGAATTGTTCTCTGAATTGATGCTCTTTCATGTACCTTGTTTGTTTATTCTCGAAGAAGATAAGTTGACAATTTTAACTACTTCACTTATGTGTTTTGGAGAGTTCAGATCTGTTGAGGATTAGTTTGTTTGAATATCAAGTGTGATAAGGTGATCAAAATTGGAAAACCTCTGTTAAATGCTATTATGATATTAAGGGTAAGTACATGAAGTCTTTAACAATATGTTTAGGTACAGACTGCCTTTAATTACTCTACTTCAGGTTAAAAATTAGACCTATAAGTTTGGTCCTTGGCTGCATGTAATTGGTTTTGTTTGAATTAAGATCAGTTACACAGGAGAAAAGAGTCTTTCGTTGTATATGTGATACTTAATTTGTAATCTTTCAAGCCTTTCTTTAATTACTTGAGGTTTTGAAACCTTAGAGCATGTTAGGATAGTGAAATTGTCTGGATTGATAACCGTGTCTATATTGCTAGACTTTATTTGTTTAGGTTTCATTCTAGCCTACCCTTACTCTGATTCCATGCATTGAAAACAGGATTTCCTTTTTCTGCATCAAATCCGTCCATTTGTGGAACTGCTTCTGTTTGCTATTGTATGGTTAACTGATGTGCTTAGTTTATTTCTAGCTAAGTACCTATGATCCATGGGTTAACGCTGAGATGTTGAGTCTTCTTGGTCAAGGTACCTCTACGGAAACCTCTCTGATTTATCATATCATGTAAGGTCCTTTAAGCTAAATTCTGAGATTACTTTTCAGTTCTCTCAGGATAGAAATTTGGAGTGAGGAAGATCTTTCAATGATCGATTCCATTCTGTACGATTACTTAGTGACTAATATTTTTATTCTTATTTTGCTTGATGATTGAGTCAATCTTTTGGCTGAATTGTTGACCTAAAGGACTTTACTAGTATAAAATTCGACTCAAGAAAGCCTTCTTATCCCTCAAGTTGAAAGTCACTTTTAAGAACCTTTTTGGATAGACATTGTGTATATGATAAGGTTTATATGCAATTAGTCTAGGTGACAATTCAAGGTATTTGGTAAAGTCGTGTTCGCTTTGTGTGTGTGAATTAAGGATCCTGACATCCTCTCACTTTATTCCAACATGATAGTTTTTACAGTAGTACAGGTCTAAATTGATTTTGATGACTATGTTTCCTGTTTGGTTGTCCGATGCATGCAAATATCATTTTGAACCTTCTCTCCATGTGAACCTAGTCAAGTCTGTCTCCTAGTCTTTCCTGCATAAAACTCTTCACTATAGGTGTGTGTTGCTTGTTTGAAGCATGATAGTCCCTTTCAAACTGGTTGGAGGTTGTGAGTTAAAAACTGATTTGGTTATTTGAACATGACACTAAAAAACCCTTGTTTCATGTTTCCTTAAGTTTATATGCCAAATTCTAAGGTTCAACATAGTCATGATAGAAGTCTGTGACTAGTTTTCATTTAAAAAAAAAAAATATCAAATGGTGTATTTTTAATGGCATAAATATAGCAGTTTAACTTTAGATGATGGATTTGTATGAAAATTAGTTGTGACAAAAAGTTTGAACAAGAAAGGCTCCCTGTCACGACCCAAAAATCGAGTTGTGATGGCGTCTACATCTCATCTATAGACAAGCCTAACCCTTGCCCGGAGCGAGTAGCGGTGGGACGATAACAAGAACTCAAGAAAATTAAAATAGAGAGACGAAGAGAAGAAATATCAAAACAAAGCCGTTTCCGGCTGTTATCCCCCTCCCAAGGGTAGGTTCTTATGCGCTACTCACCCGTCCGCTACGGAAACATCATTTCCCGTGTTTCCCGTCCGAGCAAATGCATAATGACAAAACTCCCAAAACCTGGTTTCATGGCTGTAAAACATCTATATAAATGAATACAAACTACAACCCTTAATGGGCAACTACAAAAAGGGCTATCCAAAGCCCGACTAGGATGGCTCCAACACTAAAAGGACAACTGGTTAGCAGGAATGCCAATTGCTTATCGAATTTCTAGAAAATACCAGCTACTGTGCTCGATCACGTTAGTCCGAATAACCCAGTACCAACATCAAGAAAAGATATAGAAGTGTAGCTTGAGTACCAAAAACAACGGATACCCAGTAGGCATCATAGGTCGACCAGGCATCAGTAAGCATAGATAAGGTAAAGATAGATCAACACATAATAAATAACCCCAAAGGGCAACTACAGTGTAGCTAATGAGTGCAAAAATAGGGTAATAGTCATCGATATATATAATATCTGCAAACAAGTGAAGAGGATCCTCTAACAGGATAGGTTACACAGATGCTGACTCGGTCACAAGCAAATCATGTTCACATATGACGCGTACTTGTAGTCCCAACGTAACCAGTGCAAATAGGAATTGATAAGAGTATATCTGACGTTGGTAATGTAGCTATGAATGATAATAAAGGCGGTAAGGAAAGAAATCAATCATACTGAAGAACAGAGATTTGATATGTTCCCTCTCTAGGATAGTCCGAAGTCAAGAGGGCTATAGAAGAAGCGCAAATACTTATCAGCGTACACCCTCCCTCCCTCCCTGGAATAATCCTAAGTCAAGACGGGCTATGGAAGCGTAGATAATTATCGGTATGTTCCCTCTTTGGGATGGTCCCGAATTGAGAGGAACCTATAGAGGACTCGAACCGCATACTATATATAGAAGTGTCAGAATGCTCCCTCTCTGGGATACTTTTGAATCGAGAAGGACCCACGGAGGACTCAAACCACATACACTGAAATCAGAAGTTGACATGCTTTCTCTCTAGGATAATCCCAAATCGAGAAGGACCCACGGAGGACTCAAACCATATACCACTACTCCCCCTATATCCTTCCCTCGGGCTACACATCATGATCCAACCATAACGACCCGGATCAGTAGGGTCCATGGAGGGACTGAACCTGCATGAAAACCCTTGTAACTAGCCCACCATTAGTATAGTCATCAAGGCAAAAGTGTTAGCACTAGGGCTTAATCCGCATATCGTGTCTCAGTGGGACCTAAGTATCGCCATATAGGCACAACTCACATCATAGCAAGATTCCCATTGTCGTCACCGAAGTAGTATCCTAGATCATGGAACTCGTAAGGGATCACATTAAATGGTACGGTAAAATAGCATCATACCGCTCATAGGTGCAAACACCAATAACGTAAGTAGATGGAACCCATTTCCCATCAAGACCTTGTCTGAACCGTCGAATAAATGCCAAGCTCTATATCGAAACATAGCCTTTCCTGGCCCCACCATGATCCCAAACCTCGGCTAACCGCACCGAAGGTGTCGCAAATGCCCACTGGCCCAAGTACACACTTATACCGGAAGAACTACAGATCATCACAGCTCAGCCAAGCACCCTATACCCTAGGATCGTACCGAATCAGGGTTAAAATGTCACCATATCAAGCTGGTAACTACCCAACATAGCCTTTTCCGGCTAGGTACAACATCATCCCAGAAGGAAGTCACTGGTTAAGTATGAGGTCACTGCGTGAGGCAGCAGAGTGTCCATCATAGTTGTACCTCGCTAAATTGGCCCAGAGACCACCCATTTCCTAATCAAATACTCAACATTTCAGACAGAACACAAATAATTAGCCTACCTAGATCGGTTCTAAAGCCACCAGCCTACATCGAGGATAACTGCTAAGCTCTGATCACTAATCCCCTCCCCGACTTCACTACGGCCCAGAGTTTGTGTATGAAAATACGTATCAAAGGTGTTACTCCTCCCTATCCACAAGCCAGATGAATAGACCATAAATCGGGTAAATAAGCATATCGGGATCGAATAGTCATCCCAATCTCGAGCTGGCGCTTTATGATACATATACTATACTAATATCCTATTTAAAGAAAGTAGACTGTAGTCTACCTGGATTTTGGCAATATCCTCGAGAAGCGTGTCACCAATACCAAAAGTCACGTATGAAGTTCGAAATTATGCAAGACTAGAAAAAATATAACCAGTGTGTCAATACGAGTAAAAAACGACGCATATTGCTATATAGATAGCGGGGTCAAAGTCCGGGCTAAAATTGGGCCCGTAAATCCTAACAGCTCGGAAACTAAAAATATTTATACCCACGCGTAGAGCACAGCTTGTATGTCGTACGACACAAAATAGAGTTAAATTTAACTGGAGAATCAAAAGATATAAGCCATGGAAGTTTATATTCAATAATGAACTTAATAATAAAAGCGAAAATGAGGAATTACCCGATAGAATTAGGCGTAGAATCACCTGAATACAATTCCAGACTAAAAACTGAAAAACATTGATCAAAACTTAATTTTAGCTCTAGGAAATAGAAGAAAAATGGAAATTTTTGGCTGGAAATGAACTAGGAAGCTGTATTTATAGGCCTTCCAGATATTCATCGCGATCGCAGAAGGGGCCCACGCGACCATGACCCTGACCGCCTCAGCCTATCGTGATCGTGACCCGCCACCACGCAATCGCAATGCCTCAGTGCCTAACTAACCTTGATTTCAGGAAATCAAAGTTCGGAATGAAAACGGAGTTCAATTATGCACTCCATATATGAAATTTTTATGTAAACAATATCCCAGACACAATGGAAATGATGAAAACGACATTCAGAATCATATAAACTAAGTCAGTCCCAAAAAGGGCGTAATTGCAAGGAAATTACACCACAACAACCACCGGGCACCCAATCTAATGATTCTAGTAAATCACAAATGACTTGAGGCAGTTATAAGAATGCTTGAAATGCAAGAAAGTCGCTATGGAAATGATTTTGAAGGTCGTTACATTTCCCCATAGCTCTTAGTTTTCTAATGATTGCTTGAATCTTACTGGACGCAATGTCGAAATGTGAGGCAATTGGAATATGCATTTTTACTAAATATATGTTAACCGCTTAAAGTGATACCTCATTCAAAACCATTTGGGCACGACTTCTGTGATCTCTTAGTCCTTATATAACCTGTGGTAGCCAGTGAAATTTTGAATAAAATGGCTGGAATTTTGTCATAATGTTTAAAAAACCTGATTTGATGCTTAAAAACATATCAAAATACTTGCTATAAGTTTTGGATGCCTTGGTGTTTCTTTTGAACTTTTGGCAACAATGTTGAGTTATGTTGGCAGACGTAAAAAACCCGTTGTATCTTATCATATTCTATTATTAGAAGTCATTAGCTTGTTTAAATTTCTACATATCTATGTTGCTTTAAATAACTAAGCTTGGTTCTTGTGGGAGTTGATTACCTTTCTCGAAACAAAAGCTTATGTATGTGGCAGTTGATTGAGTATAATTTTGGTCTAGCCTTATGTTTTTCGATGAGGCTAGATTTTCCTGTATAAGTGCTTCTGTTCCCTGAAGGCTCTAAATGTGATGATATTGTTTTGTTGGTAAAACAAAAGAGGTTTTGTTATTTGCTGTTAGTCAACCTTCTTTGGATTAATTTTATTTTAGTATGGAGATTAAAGAATGGATTGGACCTGGAACCTATCTACTATAACAATCTTCACATAATGAGCTTGAAGAACCTTCTAAACTCCTGTGTCGAGTAACAAAAAAATGTGATTTTTGCTAAAATCTGGTAGCATAGTAAGTGTTGACCATCAGTATGATCTCTTTATACCCTTGAATGTGTCTTTATTTAACCATTTGTTGCTGCAAGCCATGACTAGGTTATTCATTAATTGATCATTCTTGTTGCTTTGAAATTCCTAGACCCTATCTTGGATGCTGAAAAATGGTATTGATGGTTAAAGACTTGTCTTAAAAGATCAATTCCTTGCCGTCTGTCTAAAATATATCTTGAATGGCTAATAATCGACGATGGCATGACTGTGTGTATACATAGAAAACGGGGTGTTACGATTAAGATAGATTCAGCAGTGACATGTGGTTCAGGCCTTTTAATGTGCTAAATTAATGTGCGAAATTATAACTTTCTTTCCCTTTCACTGGTTATTTTTTGTAGCTAGGATCCTTCTGAAATGGCATCTCTCTTCATCCTGAAAAAATGTTTTACCTTTTTTTATCACTCTGCTGCATCTTGGCTACAAGCTGTATGTTTTCAATTGTCATTAATAGAACCAGTAATTAAAACTCTGCAAAAAGCTAATTTTCTGAATGCTCCTTTGTTCGCCTTGTTTACTTTGGCATATGAAACCTGACCAGTTTGAATCGAGTCTGGTTCGTTATGGTCTTCAACGCCTTGGGGTCTGCTAGAGAACTTGCTTCTTGACTTGGCTTCATTTAAAACTCATTAAATGTGAAATTGGTGCCAAAGACATAATTAAAATGTCTATGATAAAAAAGTTGGAAGTGTGGGAATTTGAACGGGGTATCCCTGCATAAGTAGTGTTAAGGTGTCCATATGGGTTATTTTACCAGCTGTATTTAAGTACCTAAATCGTATGCTTAGAGTATAATGACAATATAGTTGTAATATGCTTATATATGATGTGCACTATTGATGTGTCGTCACAATTCCAGTTTTACTCTTCTTTTACTTTTTCCGTTCTTTCTATGAATAATAAGTAGTTGATTCTCAATTTGAGCTGGCAAATACTGACCTTTTTTTTTGCATGACACTCTCTCCCAAGTCAATTGGGAACCTCATCCGCCATCTTTATCGAGTTAAATCATCAAACCAAGACCTTGAATGGGATGAAGGCGTGAAGATTAGAGAATCAAAGACCAAATGGACTTAAGACCAGAATCCATGTTCACTCTTAAACTTTTATCTGTATTTTATGTGTATGCTTATTTGACTTGTTTGTATCTAGCACTAGCAAATTTCAAAATTTAGTCTAAAATAAATTTTCAAGAACATATCCTCTTCTCTGTCTTTCAATTTTCATAAATAGTTAATTTGTTTAATTCATTTTTTTCTATTTTCAAAATTGAAACAAATGAAGTTAAATCTTCAAAAATCAAGCAATTGTCAGAACATCTGTTATAAAATATTCGCAAAAAATCACCCTTCTCTGGTAAATTAATAAAGTTTTTATTAGAGTAGTCATATTTTGCAAACGTGGTCAAAATATGCATGTTTTAAAATTTGATTAATCTTCATTGGTTTTGCAACATAATAAATGTTTTCAAGTAATCAAATTTTTAAGAGAGTTAGAAAATTGGTGAACTCCATTTGGGGATGCTTCCGAGGAGTCTTAAAAACCTTCTCAGGGCATAATTGAATACTTACCTGGAATTTCTAAATTTGAGTTTTGTCCTTAATGTTTTATACAAGTTTTCTTTATTTCTTTAAAAATTAATTGTAAACTCTGTTTTCAAATTATTTTGGGATTTTCTTAAGTTTTGAAATAGTTTGACACTTAGCCATTTTAAATTTTATTTTTCCTAAAAAAAACTAGTACTTATAATAAGAAAACGGTAAGTAAAACACAGTTCACATGGACTTCCATGTTTCCTTGTTGAGGAAATTCCCAAGTGATCCATCCCTGATAGTGCTAGTTGAGGATATCAACATTTGTGATAGTTTGACCTATGAAGAGGTCCTTGTTCATATTAAAGAGGCAGCATCAGTTAAGGTTCTCTGGAGGAACCAAATAATTGAGGGAGCTACATGGGAGGTAGGGGGTTGATATGATGAGTTGATATCCACATTTATTTCCTTTGAGTTTCATTCCATCTTGAGGTAATAACCTCTCTATTGGACTTGTGTCTGTTCTAATTCATTGTAATGACCCTCATTGCCATTTATGATAAATACGTGACGTTTTGCATCGTAGAGCATTTCAGCAGTTGCCCCAAGTCTTTTATGACTTGCTGGGACCGATAGTTCGGATCCCTGGCGACTCGGTTGAGAAATATCTCAAAGTTTCTATTTTAGAG
>JBDJHY010213160.1:0-11360 GCA_039654485.1 Withania somnifera | reverse complement strand
TCATAGTGAGATGGATACAAAGGTTGATTTGAGTATAACTTTCCACCCACAGATGGATGGGCAGTCCGAGAGGACCAACGAGGTGCTTTATGATAGGTTTCAAGACTGTGTTTTTTACTTTGGAGGTACTTTGTACAGTCACTTAGACTTTCAAGAATTTTCGTATAATAACATCTATCTCTCTAGTATTTAATGGCATCGCTTGAGGCTTTATATAGAAGACATTGTGGATCACCCGTTCATTGGTTTAGTGGTGGCGATGATTGACTCCAGTGTTCCGATTGGCTCTATGTAACTACAAATTGGGTCAAACATATTTAGGATAGGCTACAGGAAGCACAGAGTAGGCAGAAGTCCTATGCAGATCATAGGCTTCGGTACCTTGAGTTTAGTATTAGTAACTTGGTCTTCCTTCGAGTTTCTCTGATTAAGCGTATTATAAGGTTTGGCAGGCAGGGGAAGCTTAGCCCCATGTTTATTATGCCTTATGAGATCTTGTAGAGAATTTGAGAGGTTACCTAAAGACTTTCCTTGCTGCTTGAGTTAGCTGCGATCATCCAATTATCCATGTGTTGAACCCATCCTATGTTCTTCATCAAAAGACCATGCAGATTGATGAAACCCTGACTTAAATTGAGTAGCCTGATGCTATTATAGACAGGGATGTGAGGTATCTCAAGTATAGGAGATTCTTCGAGGGAAGGTTTGTTGGGCACATCGACAAATCAAGGAGGCTACCTTGGAGATAGATGTGATATACAGGCCCAGTATCCACATATGTTCAACCCTTCAGGTACTACTACTTCCTTGACTTTCGAGGACAAATGTCTTTTTAAGTAGTGGATGTTGTAATCACCCATTTGGTCAATTTCCTATTTTTTAGTCCTTTTTGTTCTTAGAGTTTTCTAGTAGTTAATCCAAGTCATTTATCACTTGCTGGGACAGGTAGCTCGGTGGCGTAGCAGCTCGTTTGCCCGTTAGCTCAGCTTTCCTATTTTAAACTTTATGTTTTGAAATAATGGACTTGAGAGTCAAATTGTAGTAAACATGCTCACCATTTAATTCTGAAAGTTCCATTTGCTTCAAAGTGTCGTCTTTAGTCTAGGCGAACCTGAAGTTTGTGTCCCGGGTTTTCGTTTTTAGTTTGGGTTATTATTTTGAAGTCAGCCCAACAAAAGCTCATTTTGGAGATCGGGTGGCTTTTATTGAATAGTTGGTCAGACCAAAAATCCAACAATTCCATCAGCTCTAGAATATCGATTTTGAACTAGTTGAGTCATTTGTTTTCTTCCTGCGGTGTCTGGGATCGGTTTGTTAAAAATTAAAAATTTGGGTCCTTTTGATCCTTTTGACTTTGGGGTCGTTTTCTCTTAAATGACTTCAGTTGGTCGTTTCGTTGATTCAATTGAGCCCGTATTGTGTTTTCCAATAAAATACGCTCTTTGTTTTCCAGAATTAGACCATTTTTGGCCCCCCCAAAGAGTCCATGTTTGCTGAGTTTTGTTGTAGGTTGCAAACCATCCCAACGACCTTTAGCCTGCCCCTGCACCATCATCCTAGCTCCCAGGGCTTACCCTGACAAAGCCGCCCCAGTGAGCCTCAGCGCACCCAAGCGAGGTCACCTCCAGTGGCTAAAAGGGGCACCCAGCAGTCAGTACAGTCTATAAAAAGTGTATCATCCCCTTAATTTTTTTTTTCAAACATTTGTTTCCTTTAAATAATGCCATAGCCAGGTCTTGGGAGATAATTTTTGAGTTTTTAAAATTAAGGGGAGTGGTGGGGATTGCGTGTGATGTAGTCTGAGTTTTTGGAGCAATTATTCCTGGGTATTTCTCTTTGTTTCTACCTCTTTTAGCCTATGTAAAAAGTTTGATTTTCTTTACCTTAAACTTTGTTTTCTCCCTCAATTCCTTATCTCTTTAAGCTCGATTTTGGACAAAGATTCCCCCAAGATGAGGGCTTTGCATCGATAAACATTTTTCTATTTTCCTGCTGTGGGTCCTACGGGCCTTTTTTGGGGTCCGTTTTCCAACCCTGTTTGCTAATTACAATATGGGTCCTATTCTACATGTTTTAATCATTGTATTTGTAATTTTATAGTTTTAGGTTTGGCTGTGTGTATAAATTTTGTCCTACGATGCGTGCATTTTGGGGACTTTTATGATTGCTCCAGTAGTCTACTATTTATTTATATGCATTTTATATTGAGCTATTATTTTCTACTTTTAATATGGCCAGTAGTGTGGGTTGTGCTTTAGGTTGATCACTATATTCATAGCCGATAACCTTATTGGATTCCAGGGGGCCGTGAAAGGGCCTAAAGGTAAAGGTTTACATGCCTGAGTCCTAGCCTCACAGTGTGGGGGCCAATGATCTTCGGAACTATTCAAGTTTGATTATGACAATTATGATGAGATGTGCTCTTAGATGGTGCCCTTTAGCTGATCCCCGGTTACTTTTTTGTTTTCATTATTATTAAAATTATTTTATGTATGTTCTGATAGAGCATAAGTATATCATTGTTTGGACTAACTTTTGCACTAATGGGGCACAAAATCTATGTTTTATTAGAGGCACGGTCCTCAGGGGCGCAGAAACTAAATTTCGCACTGACGGGAAAAGTCCCTAGACTATATTATAGGCACGGTTCTTCAGGGTGTGAAACTTGCATTTTTCACTGATAGGGACAAACCCTCTATTTGATTAGACGCGTAGTTTTCCGGGGCATAGACCCTGAGTGCTTCAAAGACCCTACATTGATTAGAGGCTCGGTCCTCCAGGCGTAGACCCTAAGTTTAGAACTAATGGGGTGCAAACCCTACATTTGATTAGAGGCATAGTCCTCCGGGGTGTAGACCTCGAGTTTTTAACTAATGGGGAATAGACCCTCCATTTGATTAGAGGTACTGTCCTCCAAGATGTAGACCCTGGGTTTGGCATTAAAATGGCACTGAGCCTATATTTAATTAGAGGCTTGATCCTCCGAGGTATAGAACATGAGTTTTGAACATTTAGGGCATAGATCCTACATTTGATTAGAGGCTCGGTCCTACATGGAGCAGACCCTAAGTTTGGCACTGATAGGGCTCATACGCTACATACGCGGTCCTCCGGGGTGCTGACCCTGAGTTTTTCACTAATGTGGCACAGACCCTGAGTTTCTCATTGATAGGGAACAAACCATACATTGGATTAGTGGCGCGGTCTTCCAGAAAGCACACTTTGAGTTTTGCACTATTTAGGTAGAGGCCGTGAGATTGGCACTTCTTGAAAGGATGGTGTTGGAACTACATAATAGTTCTCTATTTTACTTTCCTGCACCCCCGTGTATTAAATTCGTATTTTTTACGCTCACTAGTCTTAAAGGGGAAGTCATGGTGGGTTTTGTTATGCTGTTTTTACTTACCAGTGGTATGGAAGGCCAGGTAGGTTTCGTGTGTTTACTTTCATCACTTAGATATATTCTACCATTCAATCCTCTACTCATAGTTCATATATGTATATTTTTATTCTTAATTGGTTCTTGGCTTAGCTGGAGCACAGGTACGCTCCTTTACTCTAATTTTGGGTTTTCAGGTACTGGTCACTCCGCATCGTGTACAACATGTTTTAGTTTCCTATAGATCTGTATTTAAACTTTTGGTATCTTATCTTTTCGTATGTCTATTAGCCTTCCCGCTTTCCTGCTATCATTGACCTATTTTACTCCCTCGTCTTTATTACTTGCATTTTATTTAGCCCTGTTAGCCTATGATGCCTACTATATACCTTGTTTGGTACTCATGTTGCACTTCTTTACCGTTTTCATGGTGCATATACCGGTAGGGCTTATTGGAGACCTCGTGATCGTACGTAGTAGATACAGTTGATTACAAAGATTATAGTGAGCTATACCGTCCAAGCTGATCGTGGTTTCCTTGAGTTCATCTTGCTTTATTATGCCTATAGCTTGCCACGTGTTGTATTACTTTTATAGGTGTTTCTTTGTATTTATATCTTTTAGATACTTTGATAGTAGCTCCTTTTGCCATTGACACTAGATTTCGGGATTTGGGTTATGTATCTATTTCTTCTTCTTCCATTTTTTATGTTGCTTCTTATTCTTTTCCGTGATGTGGGAAGATTCGACTATTTATAGACAACTGCGCATAGCTCCGAGTTGTAGAATTAGGATTATCTACCGGAAGGTTGTAGATGCCACAATGACCTGAATATTGGATCGTGACAGGAACTTTCCTTGAAAACCTAGAATTTCCAAATATAGATGATATTTTTCCAGCTTTTATTAATTAACCTACGAAACACGATAGGGGAGTTTTCTAGGTGTTGAATATCTCGCCCTTGGTTTGATTTGTCCTTGAATGAGTCCAAACTGAAGATGAACAGACTAAAACCAACCAACTGACTCAAAAATAATTTGAAAGCTCATATTGATCTATCAATTAATGATTCCAGCCCTATATTAGCTGAACCATATACATGTCATTCTAATTGATTTAAACTACTATGGATACAACAATAGGTACACAAGTACACATATAAGTATTCATGCAAATATGTGGACTACATGTAATATGTTGTATGTAAAATACAATACGCAAGAAAATCTGGAATGAGAGACAATTATCTCAAAACAAAGTAGAACTAAAAGGAAATTATTGTGGGCACTTCTCCATCATATCTATCTCAGTTTCCTAAGTGGCTCCCTCAACTAACTGAATGCTCGTAGAATCTTGACTAATGCTATCTCTTTACTTTTAAGCTTCTGAACATTCCTATCTAGGATATGGACTAGGATCTCCTCATAATTAACATAAATGTCATGTACAAGAACTATTAGGTAAGGATCTGATAAATACTTCCTCAACATGGAGATGTGGAAAACTGGTGTAAAGACCCTTATGCTCATTTATGATAAATACATGATGTTTTTTAGTCTAGATTGTTCCCCAAGTTATTTATGACTTTCTGGGACAAAAAGTTTGGATCCCTGGAAACTCGGTTGAGAAATATCTCAAATTCCCTATTATAGAGCCTAAAACTAAGTACTCGTTGACAAAAGTCAACTTACCTTCAAGTCTATCTTAGAACATAATTCTAACAGTTCCATTAGATTTGGAGTGCAAAAAAAAGTCAAGATTGATCTTATGTTTGTGGTTTGGAGGTTTCGTTTGCAAGTTATGGAAATTATGGATTTTAGTTAAGTTTAAAGCCTAAAAAGGAGGTTGAGTGGTAAGTTGATGTTTAGAGTGTTAGATTTGAATTCTAACACTTCCAGTAGCTCTGTAATAATGATTTAGGATAGGTGAAGTGTTGGTATAATTTTTGGACTTGCCTTGCAGTTTCGAGGTGTTGGCAGAGAAGTGCTCTTTTGGCAACAATTGGTTTGTGGGATCATTTTTAGTAAATGGCCTTGGATTTTAGTTTCGTCAATTACATTGAGTCCAGAATGTTGTTTCCATGTTGTTTGCATATTTGGGTTGTCAATTTTTGAATCCGTTTGACCCCAGACCTCCTGGTATAAAAGTTGGAAATAAGTAGTTGGATCGCGGTATACTTGACGCTATCACGATGCCCAAAAGTTCCCTTCTGTATGATTGTGGTCCCCTAGGTGAGATCATGATAGGGTCTATGAAAATTCTTCTTCGCAATCGCAATGATTTAAATATTTCTTCAACACGATCGTGCAAACCTAACACGATCGCGGCATGCCATGCCTGGAAATATAAAGTCCTTTGGCAACCCTTTTATGTTTTATTCCAACCAAAAACACAATTCTTTTAGTTCTAGGGAGAAAATACATTCCCAAAAACCATCTCAAATCCAAGGAAAATCTTCTCAATGTTTTTGATCGAATTCTACACGAATTTGGGTAAGTTTCTTCTATTCTCCTTATTATTTTCTTTGTTTTCCACCATTAATGGCCTAGAGGTTGAGGTTGATGAAATCATCCCATAATTCCATTATTTCTTTTATAATTATTCGCAAATTAGATATACATTGCACCTAAGATCATTAATTCATCATAATTCCAAAGTTAAATTCGTAAAGATTTAATCTTTGACCCCTTTAGGGTCAAATCTGTCCGGGTTGATTTAGAGCCCTCCCGCATTTGCATTGTGCTCTAATTTGAAGCATGGGTTCCTGACAACATTGGGAACCCCATGGTGAAATTTGTTTGTGGTGTCGGTAAGCAGGCCCTGCAAGTCCATTTTAGGCCTAGTTTTGGGTCCAGTCCAGAACTTAGCATAAAATATGTCGTTAGACTCGTATTAATATATAGAATCATTGATGCAAGTTTTAGATTATTTGGAGGCCATTTGACATCAATCGGAGTTTGATTTGTGCAATTATAACGCTTTGATATATATTTTTATTAATAAATGCTGGCACTTTAGTCCGACCCAGAATCGGCAATGAGTATAATGCTGCAACTTGAGACCGTCGTCGTACGACAGTGAGTATAGCTTTTGACACACGTGGTACTAGCGGTTGCGGAAACATGATGATATTGATTATTAATGACCATAGGTGATACTACCATGTATATTGGCGTTGAACGCCTTGACTTACCAAGTATGGCTAGCGGATGTTACAGATGTGATATGAGGCACTGTGTCCCAGTGGTATAACACTGATATGAGGCACTAGATGTTGGCGGAATAACACCATTATGGTGCATTATGTGCAAATTCTAATTCATTGTGGTTTTGAAAGTGGGATGTGAGGTTCTGAAGCTAACCATGTGTTTGTTATTTTTCTACACTTATTTTCTTCAGTGTACCCCTTGCAGTATGGTGATTCCTATGAGTGAGCATGTTTCTTTTGGTTTACGCTGCACTTCTTTCTGGGGGGCTTGTCAGCATTTAATTACTTTACTTTATTCTACGTATCATTGCATCATTGTCCTTATTAGTTACTTGTTGTTTATCTTGTGTGGGGTTAGTGCCTTATACTTTTATTCGTTCAATTATCCTTTCACTTAAGGTTACCAGTATATGACCATATTTAACTTCTATCTTCTTTGATTCCCATTTATTGTGTTATATTTCACCTTTGTTGTTGTAAAGATATCGGTACGTTCTCTTTCATTGTCTGCGATACTATTATGTGATTAGCTAGTACTTTCAGTCTTTGTGACACTTGTTTCGTACTTGAGTTGCTAGTTTTCTTGTATTGTGCTATTTACCTCTCTAACCCTTTTTCTTGTACTCTGTTATTCACTACTTTTATTATTATTATGCGCTCAGTGGGCCCTCAAAGCCTACTGAGTATGGTTGCTTCAAAGACTTGTACTCATACTACATTTGTTCATGTACAGATCCGAGTACAGGTTCCCATTCATGATACACAGACCACTGTTCATTTGGACTCTATTCATATCGGAGATTTAGGGTACGCTTGGCATCCAGCTTGTTCCTGCTTCTCTTCGGACTTATATTTTATTAATCTCCATTGTATTTCAGAGACATCTTAATACTACATTTATTTTAGTTTTATCATTCTGTACTTAGTGGTTCATTTGACATTGATACTGGACTTGGGGTAATTATTTCATTCTTAAATAATTTCGAAAAATTATTATTTTCTCATGACTTTTGATATTCTTCGGCACTTAATGTAGTAATCCTCCATTTAACTTCGATCAACGGGGTTTGGTTTTCCTACTGGTGGTATAGTAGTTGCCATCATGATCCATTAAATCGGGTCGTGACAACTTGGTATCAGAGCCTAGGTTCATTGGTGTCAGTGTATTGAACCAATACCTAGTAGAGTCCTATGGATTGGTGTGGAGGCATCCATAGCTTATCTTCAGGAGGCTATGGTGGAATTAAGGAAATAAATTCTCCTTCTTGAATTTGATTTGTGCACTTGTTCCTTTAATGTTTCATTAAAACCATATTCATTCACATTAATTCTTTTGCAGATGGTGTACTCGAACTCTTCCGCAGGCATGAGCAAGTACTCCATACTAGTAGCTAGGACTCCTGTAAGGGGCAGAGGCTTGGAGCAAGACAGTGGTAGAGGACGTGCTAGAGTCATTGAGACAGCTAGAGCCTAGATTGTTAGCAGAGGGTCAGTCCCAGCCACAGACCAGTAGCCGTCAGATGTTCTATTACCACATACAGTAGACTTGACATCAATTTTGACACCAAATGGGTTTTCGACTATGCAGTTCTATAGAGGTTATTGCTTGAGATTTCAGGTGTAGTCAGGGGAGGAGCACCAATGGAAGTACCTTCTGTCAAGGGTGATGACTCACCAGTACTAAGAGAGTTTAAGTATCTGCACCAGGGTCAGATGTCCGTCGCAGAGTATGAGGTTTGTTTTTTTAGATGGTTGGGCATATTTCCATAGTTTTCCTTACTGATATGGATAGGGCACCGAGATTTGAAGATGGTTTGATTTTGCCTCTTTAGTTAGCAGTAGAGCCCTTGATAATGGCAGGCCATTATTTTGCTCGGATGTTGGCCCACCCAAAGTTTATTGAAGGATTGAGTAGGGAGGCCTATGGAGTGAGTGGTCACGATGTTGGATCCTACGGCTGTGATGTCCATTCAAGCACTGGTCGCAAATCTCATAAGGCTAAGCTACTAGGGCCTTGTTTTGAGTGCGGTATTAAGGGTTACAATACCAAATCTTGTCCCCTGCAAGGTAGAATTTAGCCTGCATTTCATTGTGTTTAGACAAGTGGAGCTAGAGATATCTGGTTAGCTGATTTACATTAGCCAGGGTTTTTTGTGACTCAGACCTTGTCGCTACCAATTCAGGTGGCATTATCAGAAACTCATATTGTACCATAGATTTTAGTTGAGGTTCAGCCCTATGTTGGGGTTTTGAGTTACGAGAAGACTGCAGGCGGTATTCCAGCTATGACCCTAGGCCAAGGTGGTCTGAATTTTGTGCAAAAGGATTTTTTGTAGCGTAGCCATTTGGGGTTATGCTTGGAGTGCAGTAGCTCCAATCATCTTGCTAAGTTTTCCCTCAAGGCCTAGTGTGTTATGATTATGGAATTATAGGTCACCGTGGTAAAGAGTTTTGCCAGTGTTGGGAGGTTTAGTCTTCAGTTAGGGGTGCATCTGAGTCAGTGTCTCCACTAGTTAGAGGTGCTCATCATGGAGGGATGATGAGTTTCCCAGGTAATGGTCAGCGTGATGAGGTAGGTGGTTTAGGTTTGCTTTTTGTTACTCTTGGGAAGGTTATGTCTTTTACTACCTTTACTTCAGGGAAGACAGATGCAATGATTTTATGTTTGATTTTAACATTGTTATGATTCATTCTGGCATTTATTTGACTGATTTTTGTTACCCGCAGACTCAGTAACCTTTTGGTTTGCCTTGGTGATTTTGCTGCCTATCTGATTATTTCATTTTCACTATGCATTATTATTGGCTAATAGCCCATAAAATGATATCTATTTCTTGTCACTTTTTAACTGCATTCGTTAGTAATGGATTGGTATGCCAAACCCAATTGGGTAGCAGATCGAGAGGGTTGAGCTTTATTATAGCATGTTGATGCTAGGCGTGGTTGTATTTCAGTAATGAGATTCATTAGTAGAAAAATTATTTTGTGGTTAGGAGTATTGTATCTCCTGGTAGGGGTAGGTTACCCTTGTTCTCCAGTTAGTTCTCGGCACTCATTCCAAGATCATGGTCTTGGTCCTTCCTAGTAGATTTTGGGCTACATGGTTATGTTTTTTGTAGCCACCGAAAGTTGTATTCCAGTATTCCCCGTGATACTAGACATAGTGTGTATTTATTTGTGTTAGTAGAATTAATGTTCTTGTTGTTTAGTGTTGTTATTGTATTATCGAGGTGTTTTAATTGACCCTCCTGACCACCCACCTGAGCATGAGTTGTCTTTATTTGTCGATTTGAATCATGTTGATTATTTCCCTATTTTTTTGAAGTTTGTATCAAACTGATTTGATTTTCCTAGGTTTGGGGAGTTATGTATTGGTGATGTCATTGTGGAGTTTTGATAAATAATGAGTGGATGTAATCTTATAAATAGATTTCATCCTTAGTAGTTGATGGGGAGAATAGTTAATGCATTAGATTAATCAGTGATATAATATTATGTGTTAGATAATATATTAAACTCGGTTGGTGCAAGTTTGCACAATGTTTGAGCTTTGTGGGGTTATAGATGAAGGTATGTAGCAAGTAACGAATCGAGAAGTGTTGATTTGATCATTCTAAGTATGGTGGTGTAGTTTCACAATAGTGTGATTGATATAATCGATTCTAGTAGTTGCAGGCAAATGGGATTGCCTAGAGAGTAAGGGATTATTATATTGTGGTGTTGGTATTCATCTATGGAAACATTTGGATGGGGAGTTCTTCCACTTATTATTATCAACAATTAATTATCTTTGGTATGTTTTCCTCACGGTAATTTGGTTTTTGCGCCATACGATTGGTGTCAGTACGACGATTTTTGAAGGTTCATGATAAGTTTGGTGCTATAGTGATACTAAGTGATAGGCAGTTATGTTAGATTCACTAAGTGAATGGAATCAGGTATGGATACAGGTGCACCAGAGATTGTTATGTTATGATGTGGTACATTTAATAGTCCTGTTAGTACTATCTTTGCTTGCTTGAGTTACATATTTTCCCAGTGAGGGTAAAAGAAAAGGCTTTGGTGTTGTGTTCTAGGTGACAGTGTGCAAGGTGTTTAGCTTGGTGTTCGTAGAAGTTGTTCTTAGGAGATTTATGAAGATTACATTTCCTTTGAGTTGGATGGGTGTAGTAGATTTCTGATCGACAAGATTAATGAGATGACACTCTGGGTTAAGTGATATTGTGTTGTAGTGTGAGCATATGGTGTCTCAAGAAACGATTTATACATTGTGTTAGAACTTGTGGTTTGTTGGAGATCGAGTGGAAGAGGTTATGGTTTAATTGTTTGCATCGGCTTCAGGTGTTTGCAGTGTAGTCTAGAAGGGTAGGAGCTAGTTGAGTTTCATAAGATTGTGTTGGAAACTAGTTCTGTACTATGGACTGTGGAGTTGTTGTCCAAATTTTTGGTATTATATGAATCACGGTTATTTGCTAAGTTTATAGATTTGTATTCTGAGATTCAATACGACAGGGAGATAATGTTGAGTATCGCACGAGATGGCTTATTGTGAGTTCTACCACTGTCATATATGTAAGGTAGCTATAGCATGGTTTAGTGTACTGTTATTACGCGTTGTGACTTGGTAGATTAGTTCTAGTGGTTGAAATTGTTGTATATCTGTAACAAGTGCCAGTAGGTAGAGTGTCGTTGTGTTAAAGGTGACCATGTCGGTTTGGCCTAATATTTTGTTCTATCTGGGTAACTTCTCCACAGTTTTAGTATGGCACTAC
>JBDJHY010213149.1:0-11360 GCA_039654485.1 Withania somnifera | reverse complement strand
ATCACATCACAAAAACATAATGAACACCAGGAGTCAAACAGCCCAAGCAGACCCAAGTGCCAACACTCCGACGCCAGGGAGACCTGCTAAAAAGGGACGAGGACGGGGGTGACCCCGAAGTAGGACCTTCCCAACAAGGCGTAGGACCTTCCCAACCTCAAATTCTCTCCAACGCTACTCTGGAGGTAACACAGAAATTCGCAGTTGACCACCTGAAATTATTCCAAAAGTGGTACGAACAACAGCCGGAGGCCCAACCCGACCTACCACAACACTCGGTGACGGCCAACACACTAACCAGACTTTCCTGGAAAATACTCGGATCAGTTGATTCCCCTTCAAGTGATGAATCCCCTCATCACTGGAGAAGGGATGTCCACTCACCTCAACCCCCGCAGCCAAACAACAGCTGCCGAAAATCACAGGAGGATCCGGAGGAGAACCGAGATAGATACGCCATACCAGTTTACATCTGAGAAGAAATAGACCGACACTATTTGATAGACATACAGGAAGCAAAACCCTGGAGGGGGGTAACACTCCCTGTCTGTTGAGGTAGGTACAAAAAACTCAAAATCAAGGGGAAACCCTAATTCCCTAAGGAGAGGCAGTAGGCGCACAGCAGAAAGCCTACTTGTCACTCGTGCTACCTCAAATTCTGTGGCACTAGACCTTAAAGTAGAGATACCCACAACTTTCTTGGTTGGGGAATTGCTCCCCACCATATACATCTCCACCTCATACCCTCTAGAGAACGGCAAAGAGGAGGAAGGGGTACTAGAAGAAGAAGACACACTTACTAATTCACAAAATCCTAAGGAATAAAGATGAAACGATGAAAGTTAAAATATTTTGAGTGCGTAAAATGGAAAAAGTATTTCCACAACAAAATGAAGGCCTATATATAGATTGGGGTTTTGGAAAGAGTCCTGGAAAACCCAAAAGTCAAGTAAATGATGGCATGAACAGATGGGCATCAGTAATTACTAACAAAGAGATATGAAACGATACGCCTCCCCTAAAAGGATGAAAACATGTGCAAAAAATAACGCCTAAAATCGTGCCTCGTAAATTTACCACAAACTGGCACAATAAAAACTGCCTTGAAAGCCTGTCAAAAGAAATCAATCGCCTTATTGGGCAGATGTAAACACGTGTCTGAAAAAAATTTCGTAGATCACGACACATGGAAATAAAAAAATACGGGAAAAATACATAAAATGCCAGTCTTCTTGGCAAGGAGTGTTACCTATCCCGGTATTCATATCGATATATATTCATATCAGTACTACATATCCCAGTATCCATATCGGTGCTTTTCTTACCTCAGTATTCATACAGGGGTTCATTTATCCATCTATTAATATTGGAAATATTCACCCCGGTGTTTCAGAAATAAATACCCTGGAATTCATATCAATAACACTTGTCCCGGTATGCATGTACGTGAAATCTATCCCGGTAATCATAATACTTTTTCTTTTGCCCGCATATACCGGCATAACCCATCCGGCATTTAATCATACCGGCATCCCGATACTCGGGAACATCATCGTAATTCACCCAGGCATAATTTTTCCCGACATAATTCTTCTCGATACTTAATAAAACCGATGTAATTTATCCATAATTCCTTTCGTTATTCATTTATATCGAAATTTCTCACTTCGGTATTTGACCGACACTGCATCCCTTAGCTAGGCACATCCCCGATACCGTAATAAACTCCCAGTCGAGGAGGGTAAACACACACATCGACTCTGGGGGGACTACTATAGGAATGTGGCTAAAAGTACACATTGGCCCACCTAAATAAGATGGGCCTAATAGCATGTGGCCCACACGAAAGAGATGTGGCCCACACAAATAATGGTATAATAATGGAATTAATATTTTCCTTAAATAAAGAACTCCTAAATAGGAAAAGAATCATACAAGGAGTGTACTATCATTTATAAGTGGTAGAGTTATGGTAGGATTACCATATTTAGTTACATCAAACCCCGGAAATCACTTTGGGCAACGATTTTCCTTCTATTAGGGCATCAGAGACATCTATAAAAGCCCAAGTACGCTCTAAATACTATACACTAAACATTCTTGGAATTCTCCCATTGCTTAGTTACTAACTTAAGCATCGGAGAACGACCCCGAGGACTACCCTGGGCTTTGTTTTGCAGGTTACACTTGTGTTTCATTGTTACTAGTCGGAGCATTCTCTTATCACTACCTTAGTAAGTTTTGAGACGTATCACCTATCAAGAATATTACGTTGAATACTATATTATGAGAAATAAAATAGTAAATTAAAATGTCAAATTTGATGCTTATGTATTACCCACCCTATGTTTAAAGAATTCAATAAATTCTCAGCCATTCAGCATTAGACAAGTGTCGAATAGTGTCCTTGTGAGTTTGTGCAAACTCTGTATAGAATTATAGTGAACCAGATATATCATATAGAATAAGAAATTAACCTAAAGCAAATCAAAATCAAGAGACTATGTAAAAGATCTATACCTACTAGAGATATTCGATGCCTTCATCACAATTATTTAGTATGTATATGTGCCTGATCCAATTCATCAGCTTTAAGATCACATGGATCTATATCTCCCAGGGGTTTTCCAGGTTGACAAAAATAGACAAACTTCTATTATAATCATTTGGAACCCCATCATAATTTTGTTTAGGATGATTGATTATGTGTCAATTTTATGTAGTTTCCTTGAACATAAAATAATAATAACAACAACAAATCTTGTATATTCCCACAAAGTAAGGTCTGTGGAGGGTAGAATGTACACAGTCCATACCACTACTTAAGAGTCAGGTGAAGAGGTTGTTTCTAGAGCTACCTTGATATATTCATTTGCAATGTAGACCTCTGTAATACAACCTTCTAGAAATGCCCTGTTACCAACGAGAGATTTCAAAAAATATAAATACCATTCCATAGGATAATGAATAGGTCCACCAATGTTATCTTTACTAGATAAATAAGTAGGCAAGTGCACTATAACATTAAAAATGAAGGAGGAAAGACTTGTTCTAACTTCCAAAGTATTATGGGTATTTGATCTTCAATATATTACAAGTCGTCAATCTTTAACTTCTTTTATTTAAGGACACTAAAAAATATCAATATTTTGACATACTTCTTTAGAAAACATACCACGAAGTACAAAAGGGGTCAAATGTTGCAGAAGAACATGACACTCATGGATTTTTAGCCTAGATATCTTCTAATATTTTAGGTTCATACATTGAAAGATATTAGATGAAAATCCATTAGGAACCTTTATATGGAATAAGTACTACATCCCAAATGCTCTATAAGGTTTTGAATTTCTAAATTATTTAAATCCATCACTATTAAGTCCAAGTCAAACATTACATAGATCAAACACAAATAAAGAATAAAGCTCATTAAAACACTTTCATGCCATTGAATCAGCTGGGTGTCTCATTATCCATCATCATCTCTTTCATCCTTGTTCCATGTCATCATAATAGATGTGTTTGTAGATATGACCAACTTCTAAAGTCTAGGCTATAAAGAAAAATAGTGTAAACTCTTTAACACTTTTTTTCCTTTTTTATCCCTTGTCTCCCCGCTATGTGCATCTTTTTTCCATCCGGATGCACCATTAACTTTGCCAGAATCTAGTAATCTAGTTTTCTTCCAGTATAACATGTTATAATTAGTACAAATATCAATCTTGTTGTATGAAAGCCCAAGATCTTGAATTATCTTTGTTGCCTCATATTATGAGTTTGGGAAATCGGCTACATCAGGCAATGATTCCTCTTGTAGCATTTTAGTGACATTGTAAATGATGTATTACTCCAACGACCCATACTTTTGATGTGAAAAAATTTAATCCAAGATGAAAGCTTTGATGATTTTGAATTTTCATACAATGGATGCTAGAAATCATTTAATAGGCTATAAAGTTATTTTTCTTAGATATTTGGTTCCTCTTCAAGTAAATCATCATAATCAGTATGTATATTTCCTCCATTAAGATTAGTATATAAATCCCTCAATAGTTCCTTCTACCTCATCTTCTCTCTCACATTCTTCTACTTCATCTCCATCTCCATCTCCATCTTCTCTTTATCTTTAGATTTTGACAATGGTTCACCCATGCATTCTCCATATTGATACAAAAAACTATAATGTTTTATTATTCCATATAATTTTAAATGTGTCTCAGTCATGTTCGAGTTCCTAATGTGTTACTACAACATTTGATACATGGACATCATATTTCATACATTTCTCCATTTTTTTAAAAGTATAATAAAAAAAATTTTGCACCCGGCTTAAGTAGGTTTCATTCAACCGGTCATCATCAACAAGTTGCACCCATTTCTTAATAGCTTCCATAACCTTGGAGACTACACACAAATTAGATTAATAAGAGATAAACGATAAGAACAATAATAAGATTCACAAAACTTATTATGATCAGATGCATAAAACTAATCAAACACTAAAGCAGGTGGATAAGGTATTTACGTAGCTACTACTAAATCCAAGCATCCAAGATAGCTATCTACATTTTAAATGTATCCAACACCTATCCCTTAATTTTCCTTAACTAATAACTGTTTTGTTTTTTGGGAACTATTAAAAATAGTTCTAATGAAGTATGCTCTAAACCCTCATCTAAATTGAAGCTAAAGAAATCCATACTAGGAAAAGAATAAATTTGGTCTACACAAACTTGCAAAACGTTGGAAAAGCTAAATTAAAGTTGAGAAACACTGAAATACTACCACATTTTGGTATCCCCTAAAGCATATATATTCATCTTATCCCCTAAAGCATATATATTCATCTTAGCCCCCATTTAAGTATTTTCTCGGCCCGTTAGACTCGTTAGTTTCACCTTTCTTCCCTAAAAAAGACGTATTATACATTGAAAACATAATATGACAAGTAAATAAAAGATGAACACTTTTGGTCCAACTGATAGAACTTCGCAAGCATCAGCAATAGATGTATCACAAATTACATTGTTGGCTTTGACTATATGTCATAATACGACACAACATGCTAGCTTGCAAGTTAATAATCCAACAAGAAACTGTACTAATATATTTTTTCTGATAAGGTGAATAATATTATGAAACTCCACTAACTACGTTTAGGAACTAAAAATATGAAAATAAAAACTCCAACCAGTTGTTAGTAAAAACAATACAATTTTTTTTTCTACTAAGGCACAAGACTAATACATTTCTCCAGATGCAACAAAATTAAATCTCCTTTAGAATATTTACTAAATATACAAAAAAAGAATTGCATCTGTTTAACTATATTGTTCATCCAGTAAGTCAAAAGAGAAAAAGTATACTGGAACCTTTTTTCACGTAACTGTACAAAAAAGTCCATTTGAGACTGAAAAAATAGACTTTTATAAAAATCAGCATATGAAATATTTTCACAATCGTTTAACAAATGCTGTACATAAAAGAATAGTATAATTTTATATTATGTACATTTCTACATGCCATTGTGCAACATAAGAGGCAAGTTTATTTAAATAATGATTGAATAGATGAAGTCCAGTACCGAAGAGACTCTATCCTTCCTTCAGTACGGTGCTAAGGTGTAATGACCCCGATACCTTTTCGTGTTTTTATGACTTTCTTGTACTTAAAGAGTTACTCGTGACTTCCCCAAGTTGTTCATGACTTGCTGGGATCGATAGATTAGATCCCTGATAGTTGTATAGAGTAATTCCTTTATAATTATATCTTCTTCAGGACTTACCCAGTTCATAAGAACCTAAATGTCATTTTCATTGCTTTTGTTGTGTCTAGAATATCAATTACATAAAGATTTTATATATGAAGTGTTATAATTGGTCTCCGTTTCCATTCTGTGCATTTTTTAAATTTTCCAAAAATCTGTTAGGGTTTGGTATGCAGGGACCGATTTATCAGCCAGTCGGTGGTTTTATATCTAGTTTCCCCCTCCACTTTTTACTCCTTTTCCTTCAATTTGAGAGCATTTTATTGATTTTCAGTGTGAACTAAGGGATTTAGTTAGGTTCTAATCTGTAAAAACTCAATACGGTGGTTGTACGATCATTTCTATTTGTATTTCTTTTTTTATCTCGTTATTTTATAATTTTTTGGGCTTGTATCTTTCTTTTATACCGTTAAACAGATCCCTAATTTATACCATATAATGTATGGGTTGTGCTCTACATGTTGGTATAACTATTTCCTTTTTTAAGCTATTTAGATTTAAGGACCCGATTTTAGTATGCATTTTGACCCCATAACTTATATAGAAATGTGGGTCTTATTTCACTCCTATTGACACTTGGGATACATTTTTTCTTGCCTTATGGGATTCTGAGTTTCATATATGATTTTTGGAATATTTTGGCACGCTTCTTGAGGACACCATTGGAATCTAGGTAGGCTACAGTCTACTTTCGGTATACTAGGTATTAGTATAGTACATGTATGGTAAAGTTGTAGCTCAGGGTCAGGATGACTAGTCGAGCCCTAATATGCTTATTGTTCCGACCTATGTCCTATTTGGGTGGCTCGTAGTTTAACTACTTAACCTGGGCTATTTTTCCCGACCTACGTGTCTCACGCCGACTTTAAATGTAGTGTTGTCGGTGGAGGAGTAACACCTTTCATGAATATTTTTATACAACGACTCTGGACCTTAAGGGGATTATACTAGGGATTAGAGCTTAGTATCTGTCCCCTGATTTAGGTTCTTGGATTTAGAGTCGACATAGGTAGGGTAATTGTTTGCATTCTACTTGAGATATTAGGTGTAATTAGGGCATGTGTTACCCTCTAGACCGTAGACAGCTGGACGACTATGCTAGAGGGTTAAGTGCCTTATGTGATGATATTTTACCTAGTTGGGTACAATTTTTTGGGCTAGCTAGCAGCCTTGAGTAATGATATTGTACCCTAGCCCCGTGCAAGCCTAGTACTGAGTAGTTCTTTTCTAAGTTATGGCAACTCTGTGTATCTCCCTATATGGGTGTGCTCTTGTCCTTTAACGGGTCCCCTATGGATAGTTGTGGCACCTCTGGTATAGTCACTCACTGCTCGGGACCTTGGTTGGGATAGGAGAGGTTATACCTCATGATTAGGAATCAAAAACCGTCTGCTAGATTTTTATTAGAAGTCCTAGACTAGTACAAGTTATTGTTTGGTTTGTGTAGAGAGAAGTATTAAACGTGTCAAAAGGTAACTTGATTTTGATAGAAAAATAACCGGAAACTTATTTCTATATACACTTATATCTTCGATGACTACTCTAATGAGCAGTATAGAACTATTTTTCCTCACTACCTGAGGCTATTTTCTCATAAGCATGATGATTTATGGATATTGCTTATATGTTGACAGTTGGGTCTTACTAAGATTTGTATATTACCTACATGGATGGATTTAGGTTTCCACCAAACTAGGATATACGGGATAAGACAGAGTTTTGGCCTCTTGGACTTGATGAATAGGTCATTGGATGCCTTTTCACGAGGATTTTAGTACGTGGAATTAGATCCCTCCACAGATCCTCTGACCTAGGGCACCATGCCTGGGTAATGTTGTGTGGATGGGAGAGGGGTATACTGGGGTAGGTTGGGTAAGTATACGGGGAAGCTTCTGTGGGTTTCACAGATTTTTGTACCAGGATGGTGCGTACGAGCACTATTTACTTATTAGCAGCCCTATGCATTGCATCCTTTCACATTTGGTTGTAATCATAAGGCTTAAAGGGAGAGTACTTGTTGGGTTACTTGTTTGTTTTAGTGTTCCTATTGGTAGTATGGGATGCCGGTCTAGTTTGTTTGCTTGTAGACTATGGTTGTTCCTTCTGTCCTTGATTAGTAGCATTCGTGCACTTACTGTATTTGTTTTTGACTTAAATGGTTGATGGTTTTAAACTTTCTTATTGGTCCTTCTTTGTGCCGGTTATGTTGGAGCTCCAGGTACGTGTCACGTTTGGTCATGAGTTGCTTGTGGCCCAGGTCTTGGGTGCTATACCCATATGGTAGCCCTTTTTTATACTTGTTAGTTGGTACTGCTCCCACTAGTAGCTAACCTTTTACTGCGCTTATTAACAATGTTTGTAGTTATCTGATTTATGTTATCCATTATGTATCCCTGTATTATTTGCCATAGATCACTATTTACATTGCTTATTTTTTCGGTCAGCCTATGATGCCTACTAGGTAGATGTTATTTTGGGTACTCATGCTTCACTTCTGCATCATTTCCTAATGCAGGTCCTATTATGAGTCATCCGATCGGATGCTATCGTGTGCCCTAGATGGTATGATTCCAGGAGATTCGGTAAGCAGCTGGCATCCTTATTGACCCATTTTCCTTCTCATCTTAGAGTTATCCTAGTTTGGTCTTGGATAGCTAATTTGTATTTTTGCTCGTCGTGGGTTGTGTGTTATACTTTTTGTATATAGATGCTTGACAACTATGACACCAGGTTTTGGAGAGTTATGTGTTGTTCGTCTCCTATTCGTACTTGTCCTCTTCATCTCCTCTTTTTGTTTCTTTGGGTTCTTGCTACTATTCCACTGTTGCTTGCTCTCCAGTATTATGTCTATAGGTGAGATGTAGAAGCCATCACAACTCAATTTTAGGGTCGGCATAGAGTGAAATCAGAGATCTAGGTTCATAGGTGTCTCTAGCTATAGGAGCAGGAGTCTGGTTGACTCCCAAGGATTGGTATGAAGACGTAAGTACCAATCTTTTGGAAGCTATAGGGCTCTTCTATAGGATTGATTCTCATTCTCTTTTTCATGCAAGGTTTCCACTGGTTTCTTGGTTACTTATCCTTATTCTATTCCTCCGCAGATGGTCCTTACGCGGTCAGCACCTGGAGATGATGATACTCCCCCTCCTCTGCAGCAAGCTCAAGTTAGGGGTCGGCGTAGAGACAAAGCCCATGGGTAAGACCAGGCTAGAGTTGAGTGGGATAATTCTACACCTGTAGAGCTACCTCCCCGCAGATATATGCACCTAAGGATGAAACACTTAGGGACATGTGGCATGTATAATTGCATGTTTTGTAAAGAACCCTTCTAATAAGGGTCAAACTTTAGCTCAGGGAGTGGAATAGGGTGTGCCATCTCCTCCTAGTTAACTGATACCAACTGTAGCCATAGTTCCTCTCCTACAGCCTATTCCCAAGGTACTTTTAGTTAAGCCACCGAGCCATATCCAACCTACAGTTCCTACTATGACTTCCGAGGATGAAACATGCATGGTTATTTTATGTATATGCCCCCTCCCCCAAGATTTTCTGGTGAATCCTGGTAGGACCCCTATGAGTTCGTTTCAGAGTGTGAAGAGAGGCTACAGACTTTGGGCTTGAGAGATACACATTAAGTTGATTTCATTGGGTAACAGTTACAGGGTCGGGCTAAGGCCTGGTGTAGGTCATAGAGAGAGAGATAGTAGACCAGCAGGATAATCTGTACCTATGGCATGGAGTTAGTTTGTGGATATTTTCATGTCTCAGTATGTTCCCTGGAGTTTTAAAAATGAACTCAGAGCTTAGTTTTTAAAGTTCCATCAAGGATCGATAACAGATTTTAAAAATGAGACCTGATTCATTCAGTTTATGAGGCATAGGGCCGCTATGATGCCGACAGATGTTGAGCGTCCGTCGCTTTGCAGATAGATTAAGACCATAATTACAGGTAAATGTTAAGTTATTACTTTCTCATGGTAGTCCATTATTAGAAGTGGTTGATCATGCCCGTAACATAGAGAGGAATCGTCTCCTAGACTAAGGGGCGGCGACTAGAGGCAGTGCTTCAAGGAGATTTTAGTGAATCTCGATATTATCGGGCATGGTATGATAGTCAGGCACCTCATCACCAGCCATAACAACAGTATCATGGGTAGCTCAATAGAACAGTTCAGTCCTCCCTACCAGCAGCCAGCAGCACCCAGAGTAGCCAGCCTGCCAGGGTTGCATTTACTGGGGTGCATAGTCGTGGTGTCCTGGGTAGTCCATTTGAAAGTTCCGGTCAAGGCAGGTGTCATGAGAAAAAATTTGGGCCATGATGACTTCTGAAACCCTCAAGTATACAAGACTAACCCTACAGCTTGGAGCTACGCACAATGGGCTATATACTTTTGAATAATCCAACTTAAAGAAATTAAGAAGGTAAAAGTAAAAGCAGAAACAAAAGAAATACATATACAATACAAATCCAAAAATCTAGTATCAATGACACATGAAGCTACTGTATAGAGTATATAAAAGATAAATATACAAAGAAACTCCTACAAATACCCCACGTCTTCCATACTCGGGATCCGTGCCTCAGAGGGTCGCACCTCAAACTCAAGAGTAGTGTAAGTTTCCCATCAGTACTATATTGGGAATCTGTACTTTATTTATGCCATACTCAGGTTTTATACTCCGTAGGACCACACCTCTAAATGAAATATAGGGTCTAAGCCCTTTAAATACTAGTTCTATTAGCCAAAACCAATAATATACAAATACTTGATCATGGCATAGCAACAACAATGCTAATAACTATAGGAATGGAAACAAATGGAGTCTAAGATTATCCAAAGTCCACCAGCTAAGAGCTTATCTCAGCAAAATCGTAGCACGATAACTCGAATAGTCCCCAGGGTCTGTGGACCCCATGCATTGATGCAAGGACCTAGGCATACAATCCTTCACCCTGCACACATGGGTCCCCTGAAAACTAATAAAGTAATCACAAGTAAACTAAAAATCAATGATCAACCTAAAACCCAAAGCACACTATTAGGCACATCACAAGGAAATATAATCTAGTCTACAATGCAAGTGAATAAACCTAGCCTACTTGGCTGCCGAGAAAAATCCTCAAAATGCATGCATTGTAGGCTCAAAGCTCCGAACGGAGCCAAAATTATTTAAAACTATAAAATTATAATTCTAGGGGTTAAAACATGAAGAATAACACCCATATTGCAATTAGAAAATCGGGTATAGAATGGGCCTCAAAATAGGCCCGTAGGCCCCAAGCCTATAAATATAAAGTAAATATATCGGTGTGAAGTCTCAGCTAAGAGGAATCATTATCAAAAATTGAGCTTAAAATAATGAAGGAACAATGAAGAAATCATGGTTTACGTAAGGAAATCTAATTTTTTACATAAGAGAAAAGAGGCAGAAAGAACAAGAGATATCCAGGGAAAACTTATGCCATGAACTCTCACTACCTAACATGCAACTCCCCAAAAATTTTCCCAACTCAAAGAACCCTAAAACAACCCCCTAAGGTCAGCTATGGTAACTTTTAATTGAAGAAATAGTTTGAAATGAAGAGGATGAA
>JBDJHY010213140.1:0-11362 GCA_039654485.1 Withania somnifera | reverse complement strand
ACCTGTCTTTGTACCAATAATAATGGTGAACCTATGTTCTGATACTACTTAGTCACAACCCAAAACATAGGTTATGACAACTTTTACCAAATCCCACCGGTAGAAAAGCCTAAACTGATCGTCCAGAGCAAAAATCAGAAAACCACAACCTAAGACCTAAATAATATGCAATAAAGTGCTAATGGAATAGGTGGTACATAAGGCATCTAAATTGATAAAGGGTACAACAACTCTTATATAATACAAAAGCCATAACTGTCCTTGAAGGGAAGTGAAAGTAGGAGATGCTGTGAATAGAGAAGGGGCAGCCGAAATGCCATGAGCTTTCTAGGATGCCTAATGCCCTCTAAAACTAACCACAAGAACTATGTCCTTAATGATAACCTGCACCAAGCCCTACACCACGAAAATGGTACAAAAGTCTAGCATGAGTAACAACAACAGGGATGCAGTAGGCATCATAGGATGATAGGGTGAGCATAAGATATAAATAAAGCAACAACGAGAATAATAATTAAGGAAAGGTGATATTATGAAAGGTAAATATAAGTATTACTAAGGAGTAGTATGAACAGAAAGTAAGGCAGACAATCATCAAGTAGGAGGTAGAGGAAAAAAACCTAGTTAAGCCGGGGGACATCAAGAATGGCCAGAATACTAAAAACTAAGAGAAATAACGAAAGACTAGCTAAATAAGGTAATAGGGTATCCGTCTACAACCTAGGGAAAAGGGGTAACACGTCTATCTATACCAGGTAGAACAAACAAAAGAAATATTTATCTAATATAGAAATAAGGAAAACAAAATAACAATAAAGCTGATAGTAGCGCAAACATACCCTGATCTCTAGTGCTTTAACTATCTAACACAAGATCATGGACTACTAAGGAATCACAAGGATAAGACAAGAAAAACTAGTATAGTATTAGGAACAAGGCAATGAGGTAGGCATATAGCATATCAAATAAAATCCACTGATCCCCCAACCCATCTTCAGCAAAACAAGGAAATTACCTAGGAAAATGAACCTAACTCACACCCCATCCTACAAGAAGAAACAAAAAGAACATTCAAGAACCCAACGTGGCCGCCCCCTTAGATCTAAAAAACACAAACTAATGCGGAAGTATACAATGCAAGGGGTATAGAAATATAAAAGTAATAGTAGAAAACCACGTGCTCCCTCTACGAAGCATTTCTTGGTAGGCCTTACCTATCAGGAAACCATGCCGTATACCTATCCTCCCCCATATACCCCTCCATTTTCATCCTAACTAATTCGGAATGGCAGGTCCCATGGTGGAAGACTATGAGTGCTTTCCCACAGCTCCCGAAAAGCACAATCTCACTCTTACGCTTTCAAGGATGTGTTGCCCTCAAGGACAAAAAACATATCACTAACACAGCCCAGTATCAGAACCAAACCAGTAGCCAAGTGATCACTATAAACATAAGTTATAGTTTGAAAACAATGTAATAATAGTGTGAGAAAATGGATTTGTACCCATAAGTAGTCGTAGAGAGTATACATATATAAGTGAAAACCCTTACAGATTCATTTAATGAAAATTTTTTTTTATTAGTTCATTAGGTTATCTCATATCTCAAACCAATCTCAATTGTACCCCAATAACCAACATACTTGCAAACAAAGTTATTTTACTTATAACCCAACTAACAAATAAACCAAGACCTTTTGCTAACAATATACCAAATCCACCGAGGAATTATAACTCAACTAGGCTCAGCATAGCTCGGCCAAGGACCTACCTACCCAACCAAGATGAAACAGTACCCTCTCTGGGCACACAAGCAACATAATCAAAAGACCCTGTGCTATAAGATAACACCAAGATTGGCCAGCGGCCACCATCTAACCAACTTAGGCAGCAAATGGCACACAACTCTTTCCCTTGCCCCACTCATAACAAATAAAAATACAATGAAACCTTGTGGAAGAATATTGTCCTAGGAGGCCTAAAAATAATTTTTCATCCGTACTAAGGAAAAAAACCGAGGACCCGTAGACACTAATAGGATAACCAATCAAGGCTCACTATCACAACTCAAAACTACCAAATCAAGCATCTAGGGATCAAAAGAAGAAGAATAATACCTATATTGTATAAAGAAACTCGGATTAGAACCGAGACTAAAAGGGGTCCCGTGGGCCCCATAATTTGGAAATAAATACCATGGATACCAGCTCATAGAGCCTTGCTTAGCTAGCATGTGTAAAAGAATTGAGCTCAAACTGTTAAGGGGTAAAGGAGAATCAAGCTCATAAAGTGCAAGAAATATAAATTTTTCCACAAGACTAAAAAGGTAGAATGAACACGAAATACCCAGAGGGAACACGAGAATAATTGTTAAGCATACTTCCTAGCAAGTGCAAGCTTTCCCTTGTCTCAAAAGTACAATATCTCAGTTGGGGCTCTCAAAAATGGAGGAGAATGAAAATTTGAAATGAAAAAGCAACAAACATTTAAAGTTGGCTGCATGGCCACAGGGGCAACCACAGGGCCGTAGGTGTGAACTCTCTAAGGTAGAGAAAATGCATGCTGGGGCAATCCTATCCTTCGGGTCCTAGCATCACAACGGCGAAGGAAAAATTCGTAGGGGTGGAATCGCCGAGGCAAAAAAAGTGTTGATGGGGTGACCACTTGTCCCCAAGGAAACCTTCACTAAGGAGGATCCTCTGTTTACTGAGGCAACATTATATGCATGACCACTCCCATCTCCAGGGTAATCTATGCTTGCAACTCCTAACTGCTAAAGTGAAACACTCCAAGAGGCCTAGAATGAGCTTTCCGAGCCCAATTTTAGCAACCTAAATATGCACATGGAATGGAAACGACATTGAAAATCTAGTGGAGTTGTAAAAATAAAGCTTTTTGAGAAAAGATATCCTTGGAACCAACAAGCACAAAACCAACCAAAATCTTACTAAGTCACTAATGGACCCAAACCGACACTAGACACCGCGAGAAACATACCAAAACCCCAACTAGGCCTAACTCACCATTTCAAAATGGATGGAAGCTTCAAAATTTCAATCTAACACTCCGATTATCAAAATCTACCCCAAGCTCCAGCATTAATTTCGGCTGAATTGAATTTCTACAAATCAGCTCAAAATCAAATGAAAAACCTAGGACACGAAGTAAAGGTCAAACTAGACCTAAGTTGGTATTACATAGCTAATGAACCTATTGGAATCTGACTACAAGTGCATTTCTTATGAGTTCACTCTCTCATTCCACTATTTCAAGCTTAAACCTTCAAAATGAGGAAATTGAGATAACTGGTAACTGAGCTTCTAGGGAACTGAATTGCTGGTCCCATAAAGTCATATATTACTTGGGGAAACTACCAAATAACTCTAAACACAGAAAAGGTATAAAATCAAGTGAATGACCGCGTGGGTCATTACAATTTCTCACCTTAGAGTGCCCTAGTTTTTTTATTTAGAAGAAGGATGGGAGTATACAGATAGGTATTGACTATAGGTAGTTGAACAAGGTGACTATAAAGAATAAGTATCCCATGTTGTGCATTAATGAATTTTTTTACAAGCTACAAGGTTCCATAATGTTTTCTAAGATTTACTTGAGATACAGTTATCATATGCTAAGGGTTCGAGTCGAGGATATCTCAAAGATAGCTTTCTAGACCATATATGGACATTATGATTTTTTGTTATGTCTTTTTGGCTGATTGATTGCCCAGTAGCTTTTATGGACCTGATGACTCGTTTATTCAGAACAAGTTTGTACTCCTTCATGAACGCTTTTATAAATGATTTCTTGGTGTACTCAGGAGTTGAGAGGAGCATAAGGAGAACCTCAGGATAGTTCTTTACTTTGAGGAGTGAATGGGTTTATGCTAATTTATCGAAGTGTGAGTTTTCGTTGGAGTCCGTTGCATTTCTGGGCTATGTAGTTTCTGGTACTAGTATTAGCATTGATCTATGATGACCCGATTCATAAATAATTTTTTCACCTACTATCCCACTAGTAGGAGAACCAACCCTGCAACCAGAAGTGGAGGGCTACCATAATAATAATTGGATGCACAAGTACAAGTAAATAAATTAAAGACAAAAGATATAAAACCGAAGAAGTGGAAATTATATAAATAGAATCGACAAAACTCCCAAGAGCTGGTATCAGTGTATATACAGAACCACTAAGTACATAATACAATATAAGTCAATAATACCAGTCTTTCTCTGAAAATACAAACGAGACAAAATACAAGTTGAAGATAGCAGGAATAGATGGACTCCTAAAGATCATCCTGAATATCTGAAATCAATAAAAAGGAAGTATGAAAGGCTAACTGCGAATTAATGCAGCACTAGTACACGGATTTGCTCCTGGGAACACAACAGTAGTATGAATACAAGTTGTCAAAGAAAGCTGTACCCAATAGGATTTGAAGGCCTACTAGGCACATAGCAAACATAGAAGCAACATAATAACAGAAATGTAAGAAAGAAAGGTCACAGAAGCAACTAATATTTCACAAGAAGACAGCTACACAAACAGGGAGCAAAGAGATAGATAGAGCATCATAAATGCAAGCTAAAACACAGAATAGGATCACAATAAAAGGAAAGAATATACCCTAGATCCTTGCAAAAATACAAAACTAAAATGTAAAATTTAGAAGAACAGATAGCATAGGATATAAAGGGCATGGACAACATACCGATTACCTCAAGATATAAGAAAGGGATAATAAAGTGAATAGCTTCATAGACAAATAACCCATAGAGTAAAGAAGGTCCGATAGTAAAGACTAAAATTAGCTTAAATAGTAAATACAATAATTCCCTAAGTAAATTAACAATTTCGGCACTCAAAAGAATGACAGTGCACTCAAAAGTCACACTCACTCGTCGACATCCACATACTACCAGGGGTACACTAAAACAAACAAGTGCAGAAAATCAACACAACCACACAATGTCACAATTCCTGTGTACGTTCCTCTTCCAGTCCCTTTAGACCCAACAAAAGGACCCATAGAAGGGATAAACCCCATATATCCCTACTCTGACCTATACCCTTCCTCTAGTTCTACGCATCCTAGATGAAGGGTCCATAGAGGTACTCCCACCATATACAAAACTCTAAGATCAGATTAATATCACATCCCATTATCACAGAGTCTCAGGGAGTCTTATAATTTGGCATACAATGCCTCAATATAATAGTCTCTTAATGTCATAAACTCAGCAACTTAGGGCTCCTCGCACCTCAATATGGTAGTATCATCAAGGTCCTCAAATTAATAAGCATGATAAAACAATAAAAATTATACACATTATCGTGCAAAGACGGACTCAAGTGCCAGCGAGCTGTATCATTCTCCAACGAAGTCTGACTCAAGTCCCAACATAAGTAATAACTGACAGTCCTGGTTCTAGGGCATGAAAATTTATCTAAATAAGGGAAAAAGATAGTACCAGGTGTTCGACACGCAGTCGAATCTAAAACGAGTGAAGCCATTAACTCATATTTTATTAGAAAGTTCTATTTTACCATAATTTAACCATTTTTATTATTATTATTACCAGAAAACCAGCCTGCACGGCTCAATAATGATACAATATACGGTGATGCGGGACCATTCCCCAAATGCACTCTTAGAACGGAGCCCTCGGTATCTCACAATATGAATGCAACAACACAATAGTATTTACAGCTAAATTATACCCTGCACATGCTCAACTAAGCTATAGCTACCAGCACAATACACCATCCCACACCTGAGGATAAAACCCAAAATCCAACCCATGCAATAGTGATCTACTACTTCCAGAGTCACCCTACAACCATCATGAGGCTAGTGCTTGGTTACGGGAGTCGTATTACACCAAAAGCCAATCGTGAAAAAGTTGCAAAAGGGGATTGAAGAGCGGTTGAAGTAAACAATATATCCTTGAAAACTAAACCCACAAATGCTATTTAATGCAATTATGTAAGCTATACACCCGGAGAAAGCCCCACGAAGGCTACCCTTAGTCCGATGACTAGCACACTGCAACCATAAAATATTAGACCTACTAGTAACAAATGACCTCGAATGGCTCTGATACTGCTAAAAAATGAATCAAGAAATCAATACTAGTCTAATAGTACTAATTATACTAAATTCTTGACTAGACCAAAAATTGGACCTAAAATAGGCTCGCAAGACCTATTAGCTGGATCAAAAAACAAACTAATTAGGGACCCATGATCCAAATAAGCATAATACAAGCGAGGGAAGAGCCTCAAATTTCCCGAGAAATAATTAAAAAAAGGTGAAAAATGTTGTAAAACCATAAACGTAAAACAAAGAGAAATACACACCGAAATTGGAATGCAACTTGACCATGGGGAGTTATTAAGTCCAATGCACAAGAAAAAGACAAAAATCCAACTGAAATATTGAGGAAATTTATCAAAACTCAAATAGGGGAAACAATGGTGGAAACCATCATTGTTATGGAAACTTAAGGGGAATAACGCACTTACCAAGAGCGGGGGAAGCAAGAATAACCTCCAAAAAACCCTCCTAAAATATCTTGACAAAATTCCTACACAAAATTACAATACAGGAGAGAAAATTGGAAAAGTCTGAATGAGGGATGTTTTGAAATTTTGAGGATGACATTTATATACTATCAGGTCGCATATCATTGCGTTTGTATAGTATGGTGTTGCGATTGAGTGGCTAAGGATTATTAGTCATCACGATTGCATTGGTGAGGCCTGCAATCATGTAGAAGATGAAATCTGGAGCAACCAAACATGAAGAGATTCGTCACAATTATGATGAATTGAAAGGAAAAGTAGAATCCCGCTATCGCCTGAAGTAACATCAAAATCGTGAGGAAGACTAAAGGGATTATCAACAAATTACATTAATGAAATATACATGTACACAATTTTGGACTCAATAATACAGTCAAAATATGGATACGAGATTGTTTATGGAAAATTTTGACCAAGTCAACACTTATCCAAAAGGCTTAAATTCCACCAATACCTCCAAATGAAACGACAGCCCCGGGAAGAGAACTAACACCTAACCTAAAAACAAGTTGGCATTCTAGAGCTAACAGAACTATCGAAATTTAATTTTGGGCACGTCCCGAAGAAATACAGACTATAGTCAATGAGTACCTAAACTCAGGCTCTAAAACAGGCAAAGTAAGATATATCTCAACCTATCCTTCAGGGAGATGGACTACCGGTCCCAGTAGCTGATAAATGACTTAGGAAAGATACTGGAAAGCTCTAGAACAAAATATAGTACGTAAAACACCGAAATGATGTAAGGGTCATTATAAAATCAACTACTAAAAAGGACTTTCATCCTCAAAAGTCAAGAAAAAGTAGGGAAATGAGAGAGAGAAGGTACCTGACAACTCAAACAGTTATGGCTACTGCATTCGCATCTCACTCTTGACCTCCCAGTTAGCCTCCTCAACCGAATAGTCCCTCCACTACACCTTAACTACTAGGATTTCCCTCATCCTCAATATCCTAACATCCCTTGCTAGAACTGCTACCGGCTCCTCCCCAAAAGATAGGCTCTCATCTAACTATAGGAGGCACTCTTAGGAAGACTATCACATCCTACAAACTCAAACGCACGAAGTCTACAATATGCATAGCTCTTCTTCCTACTTTTTGCTTCCTTTAGTATATCTTGAATCAAACGAACTTGGTCAAAAGAAATATACAACAAGTATGAAGTCTTAAACCTAGCTACAAAACCATCGAACTAAACAATAAGTAACCTACACTGCCTGCCATATAATGCCTCAAATACTGCCATCTAGATGCTGGAACGATAGATGTTTTTATATGAAAAATTCTCTAACGCTACATGTTGATCCCATGCACCTCAAAAATTAAGTACACACACTCCCAATACATCCTCTTGCATATGAATAGTCTATCAGATTGATCATTGGTCTATGGATGAGAAGTTATGCTCAACTGAGCCTTAGTACCCAAATCTCTCCAAATAGACTTCTAAAATTATGAGGTAAACTATATTCCTCAATCAAAAATGGTAGACATAAGAACCCTATGCAACAGAACCACCTCATAAAGGTAGATGTGAGCCAGACGCTCAGCACTATACGAATAATGAGTTGGTAAAAGTGCACTGACTTAGTCAGCATATGAACAATATTCTAGATGGTGTCATGACCTCTAATAGTCCATGACAGAACCAAAATAAAGTCCATAGTCACATGCTCCCACTTCCAGATTGGAATAGGAAGTCTTTAGATAAAGTCACCTGGTCATTGGTGCTCTAGCTTAACTTGCTGGCAGTTCGAAAACCAAGACACATGCTTTGTAATATCTCTCTTCATCCCACTCCCCAAATACAACTAACACAAATAATGGTATGTCTTATTTGCACCCCGATGGATCGAATATCTAGAGCTTTGGCCTTACATAAAATTGTCTGAATCTATATATTGACCTGCAACATAGAAATACTATTGGCATACCGAAGAACCCAATCTAAATTGATAGAAGCCTTTCTGACCTCTCCATCCAACACTTGTTCATAAAGGGAACTAAAATATTGATCCTCAAACTCTCACTTCTGAATCTGATCTAAAAAGGACGATCGAGCCTTAACACAAGCCAAACCCCTCTTGGAGTCTGTCAAATCCAATCTAACCAACTGACTGGCCAACTACTGAACATCTTATGACAATGGCCTCTCCGTAACTTCCAAGTCTTCAAAGCTACCCATACTGGCCCCCTTTCAGCTTAAGACATGCCGCCACAATATTAGCCTTGCCAAGATGGTATAGAATGGTAATATCTAGTCCTTTATAGCTCACTCCACCTATACTACCTGGATTTGAGCTCCTTCTATCTCATAAACTTTCAAGGATATACAGGTAAGTGTAAATCTAGCATAGAACCCCATACATACAATGCCTCAAAATCTTGAGCGCAAACACTATAACTACTAATTATAAGTCATGAGTGGGGTACTTACACTCATCAACCGTTAGCTACCTCTATGCATAAGTACTAACTCAGCCCTGCAGCACCAGAACCAATCTTAAACAAATACCAAATGAATTGACATAGATAGAGAAACCTCGATCCTTAACTAGCAAGGCCAAAATTGTTGCTAAAGTCAACAACTCCTTGAGCCTTGAAAAGATCATCTTGAAATCCTTTACTCACTGAAAAGCCACACCCTTCCTAGTAAACCAAGTCAAAGTCTCCACAATTGACGAGAATCTAACAACAAAATAGTGGTAGTGGTCTTCTAACCCAACAAAGCTCTAAACCCCAGTAGGAGACATTGGTTTTGGCCAATCACACACTGCCTGAATTTTCACTAGGTCAATAATAATCCCATCCTTAGACACCATATGTCCTAGGAATGCTGCAGAATTCAACCAAAACTTACACTTTAAGAACTTGGAATAAAGCTAGTGCTCTTTGAGTGTCTAGAGTGTCAATCTCAAGTGTTTCTCATCCTCAGATCTAATCTGCGAATACACCAAAATGTTGTCGATCAAAATAATCACAAACAACTCTGAGTAGGGCTTAAGTACCTTATGAATCAAGTTCATAACTGATGTTAAGGCATTGGTCCACCCAAAATACATAACTGGAAACTCATAATGGCCATAAAAAGTCCTGAATTCTTCCTTTAGGAAGTCCTCCACCTGAATCCTCAACTGATGGTATCTCAACCCCAAGTCTAACTTAGAAAACATTGTTGCACCATGAAGAAGGTCAAAAGAATCATCAATCCTCGGCATTGGATACCTATTATTAACTTTCACCTTTTCCAGCTGTCGCTAATAAATACATATCCACAACAAACTACCTTTCTTTTTAAGAAACAAAACTGGTGCACCCAGGAGATACACTAAAATATAAACCTCTTATCTAACATATACTGGAGTTGAACCTTTAAAATTCTCAACTCAACAAGAGTCATACCGTAAGGAGTACTGGAAATAGATATGGTGCCCGACTCTAGCTTGATGGCAAAGTCAATATCTCCTCTGGGTGGAAGGCCTGGTAGGTCGGTCATAAATACATCTAAGAACTCAAAGACAACCATAACAGTTGAGGGATTAGGAGTGTCAGGTCAAACATTGTAAACTTAGACTAAGTAAGAAAAACACCCTCTTGCCAATAGACTCCTGGCCCGAAGGCAGGAGATGATCCATCTCGGTGTGCGGCAAAAAGAACCCTACCATACAATCGGAGATGCATAAGGCACGGCTAAGGTAATGGTCTTGGCATAGAAATACAAAACCGCATGATGAGGGGATAACTAGTCCATGCCTAGTATGACGTAAGAATCTACCATATCTATAAATAAAAAGTTATCCCAAGTATCTAAACACCCTATAGAGACCAAAAAAGTCTTGAGAACCCAATCCACTACTAAAGAATCCTTTTTCGAGGTAGAAACAAGCATAAGTAAAGATAAATCTCGTTTGGTAAATCCAAGAAAGGTAAAAAATATGAAGAAATATATGGAAAAGTGGATTTGGGATCAAATAAAGTTGAGGCTGACCTAGAGCACTCAGAGATCATACTTATAATCATAGAGTCTTTGGCCTCCACCTTCAGCCTACCTTGTATAGAATATGACTGGCGATCATTACCAGGACAACTGCACTATGACCACCGCCCCTACCATGTTGGCCTCTACCATGGAAACCACCTTGTACCCCACCTCTAGCTGGTGGCAACACTACTCTCAAGGATGAACAAGCTACAGAAAAGGATGAAGAATACCTTGTTGAGGTCATTCTCTAGAAAAAATAACTAAAAAACCTACACTAAAAACATGGCCTTGATGGCCTACCCTGAACAGAACCATGATAAAAAACTAACTAACCACCACGGGTGAAAGACCTAGAACATTGCAAAAACAGCCCTAAGGAAAGTGCATGGAGAATTTGTTGAGGAGGTCCTAAAATCTAAAGTAAGGCCTGGATCTGCCTACTAAGATGAACATGAGAATATGGTTGCTAACAATAGCCCCAAAAGTGGGACCTACTATAACCTTCTTTCTACTCTGCCTCTTCTCGCTGCGCTAGCGCGACTCGTGATAGAGGGTCTCCATAGAATATGCATGGTCCACTACTAATTGAAATGACTAGCCGTCTGACACCAGCAAAGAAACTAACTCTCAAAATATTTCCCTTAAATTGGAAGAAAATCAAAGGACTCCCTCGGCCTCAATAGGCACGAACTCGACACCATAAATTGACAACTAATGGAAAATGAGCCTAGTACTTAGATACTAATATCATCTCCTGCTCTATCTATCTGAACTTCTCCCTTAGGTGTT
>JBDJHY010213131.1:0-11362 GCA_039654485.1 Withania somnifera | reverse complement strand
ACGAGTTGTGACGTTGAAGACCTCAACTCGTAGTCTTGGACTTGTGATGTGGAAGCCCCTTTCTAGTGAACTGAGTTCACTTCACAACTCAGTGAATTTCACTTCATGAGCCATAGTATGCTGCTTTATGAGTTGTGAAGTGTTCCGAGGGATTTTCATGAAAGTTTATTGATGGTTATTTTGGATCATTCCTTTTACTTTTAAGGATAAACCCATGATGTTTTTTTAAACATAATAATTTAAATAACCTAAGCCCAAAATCTATTCATCTTTTTGGATAAATCAAATCAAGCAAGGGGTTTTCTTCCAACTTCTCAAAAGAGGCAAGAACTAGAGTTTCCCAAAAAAACTTCTTTATAGCATCTTGGTTGTGACTTTCTCCATATTTTTGTTCTAACCATATACTTGGGCTTTCAACAAGGGCTCCTTTCATCCTTGTTCCCCAAAACCCTTTTCTAAATAAGGTTTTAAAGATATAAAAGCATGCTACGATTTTTGTTTAATTCTATAAACTATGATTCCCTGAAGTAATGACTTAATTGATGTTTTTAAGTTTTCATGATGATTATTTAAATAAGAAAGTCCTCATAAGTTAGCATATTTTGATAATTGAAGTAAATGAAAGAAAGAAGTTTGAGGTATGGATTGATGATTGGTTTCAAGGTTTATTCTTAAAACACAATATGAGGGTTGAAGTGTCATAATTACTTGAATTTTTACATGATTTTGATTATGGACGTGAAGCATGTCTACATTGACTAATTGAAACAAATTGAGAGTTTTGATGATGATTTTAGCTTTATTTATAAAATGAGAGTAAAACTGAGTATAATGTGTTAAATTGAGCTTTTGTTAAAGAGTTTTAACCAACTATGGTTTTAAATGATGATTAGGACTGGTTGGTTCCATTAAGGGTGTTCAACTAGTCTAGAGTGTTGATGTTGTAGTTGACTTATGGTTCCATTGAGGGTGTTCCATCAAATCAAGAGTGTTTAGTGTTGATATAAATTATATGGGAGGAGTATTATTACCGAGGGCGGACATGAGTTTCCCAATACTCATAACCTACATAGTCAATGTAGGGATTATTTTGGTACTGCTTATTTGTATCAAGAGTGTCTAGTTGGATCCACTAGAAAGATTATTGTGTTCTATGGTGGGGTATGAGATCCCCTACTCATAAAGTAATATGTGAACTTTATTACTTTATTACTTTATACCTTGTGGTATGTCAGTTATAAAAACTCCCAAAGAGAAGCTAAAGTGGACAGTATTGAAAGGAAGAAAGTGAAAGCTTGTTTTTAACTAAGTATTTATCTTTTGTTAAAACCTGATGAGTTAAGGTATTTTAGATGAGTTTAGTTGAGATATGAGTTTTTAAAATATATTTATTAAAACCTGCCAAATCGATTATTTAAGTTGGAAATAAGGTTGAGATTTACTGTCATGTGTTGCATAGTACTTATCATTATACTGTATATCCTGTTTTATACCTGATCACGTACTCAGTGTATGTTTGTGTGCTAATTCTACTCTCTTTGCATGTGTTACCCCCATGTAGATATTTTTAACCATCCAGGAATTTGAGGTTGTCATACTTGCACTCTTAGAAGACTAGAAGATTGGTGAGTCCTCACTTGATCTGGAGTCAAGTTATGGAGTTATTTATTAATTTATCTTGGACTTTATCTTTATTATTTATTATTTCAGTTATTAGTGACTAGCTAGTAAAAACTTGTGCTAGCAGTCATTTATTTAGCTAGTAAAGGATTTCAGACTAAGATGTATTGGTTCTGGAGTTATTTTTTCTTTTATCTATTTATTGATTAGTGTGAGGATCCCATTACAATTTTGATATGATTTTTATTGCTTCCACTGAGTAATGTGAGTAGAGTCATGCATGATCCAAGGGGTTCTTCCAAAGCTGCTAGGGCAACCTAGCTACTATGGATGTCGGTCTGTTCTAGGGGTTGAGCTTAGGGTGTGACATATTTAATGACTTTTGTAGTAAACCTAATGATCTGGAAGCACATCTTAGAAAATTTTCTCCATCAAATTCATCAAATCGGGTAAGTGGACTATGAATAAGGACTCCATTCATCCTTGTGCTTAAATACCCTTTTCTAAATAAGGTTTTGAAGATGTATAAGCATGTCTAGGGTTCTTAATTGATATAAATTGAGAACTTCTTTCTGATTTATTGATCTTTTTAAATTATAATTATGAAGTTTGCATATAAATTTCTAAATTTTTAAGGTAATCATGAGTTGACATGATTATATGAAAGGTATGAAAGTTGAAGAGAAGCTTTGAAAGTATGAATTGATTAACGATATGAAGTTTGTTTTTAAAACTTGAATTACGCATTGAAGTGTCATAATTACTTAAATTTATACATGATTTTGGGAATGAATATGAAGCATGTTTAAATTGAACAATTTTTTTTAATTAAGCTCAACTGAATAGAAGTATTGATTTTTTGCTTAACTTGATAAGTTAAAAGATATACAGTTAATTAAGAGTCCTAATTGACAATGCTTATTCAATTAGTGGAATTAATGAATGTTGTAGATTGGTTAGTGGTTTTTCAGGAAAGGGAAATTCCACTAATCATATAAAGTTGAATGTAAACAGAAAAGTAATATTTTTATGGGAGAAGTATTAGCACCGAGGGTGGGAGAGAAGGTTAGAATAGTCATTAACTAGCATAGCTAGAATTGGGTATTACTTTGGTATTGCTTAGTTATACCTATTATGTTTAGTTGGATCCACTAGAGAGAGATAGAGAGATATCCTATCCTATGGAGGGATATTGGTAACCCTACTCACAGGGTAAATTGTGGACTTTATAGCTTTATTCCTGAGGTATATCGGTTATAAAAACTCCCACATCGAAGTAAAAGAAATTAAATATTTTAGAGAGAAGTAATAATTAAGTGAAAGTGGTATGTTGATTAGCGGTTTTCCATGAGTTTGAATTCCACTACTCTTTGGGGAAGAGGGAAGCTTCACCCCACTCAGGCATAACTCACCATCTTTTGAGTCCCCACAGGTATGCTAACACTCAAACACTTCTCAGAAAATGGTGAAAATCGATAGTTTTGAAGTAAAGAAGTGAAAGAATTTTTTAATTGAGTCTTTATCTTTATGTTTAAATCTAATTAAGATGAGCTATTTAAATGATTTTATTTTTAGTCTTAAGATTCTAAAGCTTTTTAACTATTTTCATTATAAATTATTAAATTGCTTAATGGAGCTAAGTTTTGAGAGTTGAGGTTTTTTGAACTAAAATTTGAGAATCAGAGTTGAACATGATTTAAAGTTGTTGAGTTTGAAGTATTTACTGAGTTTATTTAATACTCTTCAAGGTCAGATATTTTAAACCGATACTATTTAAAAATACATATTTATTGCCTTTATAAAATTGAGTATTAAAATCGAGCATATTATCACTATTCATGCAATGGATAGCCATGATTTATTTATTGTCTTAGCCTATTGCACTTGCTGTCATACTCAGTACATTTCATGTGATGACCCCATACTTTTTATATTACTATAACCCTCATGGAGATCCTACCAGCCTTTCGGACACTCGTGGTTGATTGGACTTGCATCACATGGAAGCTAGAAGAGTGCTCAATCCTTATTTCTTCGAGGATTGACTATGGATTTTTTATTTTGTTTTCTAGAGTTGTGACATTATATTTGTTATTTATTTTTATTTCTTAAGGCTAGCTAAGGATCTTTTCCTAGAAGTCAAATATTTAGTATATAGTGGCTTTCAAATAGATGTCGAGTTATAGTTAACTATTGAGTTTCCATTTATTGATTTACTTCTCTACTTTCTGAGTTGAGGTTCACCATTGCTTATATTATTACTTAATATTACTTCTGCTGAGTGATGTGAGTAGAATTATGTATGGTACAAGTGGTTCATCTAAGGTTTCTAGGGAAACTTAGTGTCTAATGATGTTGGACACATCTAGGGGGTGACTCCGAGGCGTGACACCTAATGCGTTATACAAAGTTTCATGGAGCAAGGAATGGAGTTTGGGCTATTAAAAATGTTGTATGGGCAAGGGGTCTATAACTATATGTGTTGCCAGCATATCATGTAGGATACTGTTCCATGTTACCTAGTGTGCCATGCTACTCAAAGTGGTGCATCTAGAAATATGGCAAGAAGGGTTAGCGATCCGACTTACATCTTCAAGTTTTGGAATATATAGGACACTTAGTGGAAGATGTATTCATTCTTTAGTCTTTGGAAAATAATAAAAATACAAGGAGGCTCTCACAAAGGGTTATTACGTTCTTGATCATTTCTTGTACTATTGCATGAACTACAAGAACTTTGTAAGTATGATTACTAATGTGAGTTGATAGAATTATCATTCTTGGATTGTAGCTAGAAAATAAATGTGTAATATTGCATTTAATTTAAAGTCTTTGATCATTCCTTCTTATATATATATTTTTTAATGTCTGGAAAATAGTAGAATAAATTTATAATCCCAAAGTGAATTGACCAAGGAAATAGAGGGACAAGACAAAGAACATAAGGAATGACATCACCTTTTATACAAATTAGGAGTTGATTTTTGTCTAGATAATGATACACCTTGTTTTCCTCACTTGGTTATACTTGGGAAAATAAAATTAAAGAATTTGATTAGTTTCTCACATCTTCACGCTAGTTTAAATGTAAGGTTAGTGAATGATCATTTCTGAAACATAACATTAACCTCATACTCAATAATTAGAGAAGTAAAGCTTGTCAAGATAATTGTAATGTTATGCTTGATTGTGAATGGCACAATGATTCTGAAATATCTATTAATACTGATAACACTTCTTATTTAGTTCTTGCTTTCATAGGTAATTATAGAATGTCAGAATATAACCCTAATTTGAATAATTACAAATTTGCATAAAATACAGTAGGGATGAAATTTGATATTTGGCTAAAACCAGTCTCTTCGATTTGATAACCGGATCAAAAGATGCACTATACTTCTTGTATAATCACGTACACTTGTGTGTATGTGGTTAGATAGAAATAAGGGTTTAGATCCATTTTCAGGGACTCAATAATTAGTTAATATTTAATTTTAGTGCTTTATTTTTCAAATGTTGACAAGTTGAACATAAAGATTTCTTTTGCATGTGTAATCTTGTTTTTACCAACTAGCACAAAATGGGGAGTTGGTTGAACCATACCCTGGACCTGATTGGTACTTTCATTAGTAGATAAGGTAGGTTGCGCTTCTCTATTCAATCTAATGAACTTAGCCAGTTCAACTGGGAGAGACTGTGCCTATAGAAATGACAGCTAGGACAGTTTGGAAAGTGGAAATCCCACTTGCTAAAACTATCACCTCTATCATTCACAGACCTGAAGGAGGAGGTAGAATCGAGCTTAAGAAAAATAAGGTACAACTACTGTACACTAGAGGACAGTTCACTAGTCCCCACATAAGGATCCACGGTAGCATATGAAACATTTCTCAAAGATCAATGACACCTACATTCCCGTGATGTCTTCGCAGGCTATGTAAGACTCACACCTTTTCTATTCTTTCTATTCAGGGAAGAAAAAATATAGCTGATATAAAAGACATCACAGATTCTATTACCACGTGGGATGACCTCAAAAGAAAGTTCCTAATTTGTTTCTTCTCGTCTGGCTAGACAAAAAAGTTTAGAAGCAATATTCTTTTGGACAACATTATTCAAGGATGCAGTTGAGTTCATAAGGAATTGTGATCAGTATTGGCAGACGATATCCATATGCAAAATATGTTAAATGTCACTGAATAATATCTTGGAAGTGGAGATTTTGATACATGGGGAATAAACTTCATGGACCGATTCCCTTTATCATTTAGAAATAACTATATTCTGGTTGAAGTTTATTATGTATCAAAAAGGCTAGAATTCATGGCCTTTGCAACTAATAATGCTAAATGGCCAGTCAAGCTTGTCAAGAAATAAAAATTCAAATAGTTTGGAACCTCAAGATAGATCATAAGAATTGGGGATACAGACTTTATGAATAATTGGTTCAATAACCTACCCTCTATGTATGGGGTAACACAAGGTTTTTATGACCTATCACCCTTAAACGAGTGGTGTAGGTTGAGGTGTAGAATCATAAGGCAGAGTAGATCCTTTAGAATACAGTCAATGCTCAGTGTAAGGATTAGGCTAGAAAACTGGATGATGTGCCATGGGCATATAAGGCAGCATATAATACCCCCATTGGGACTTTACCATACCATTTGATTTTGGTAAGGAATGCCACCTACCCGTGAAGCTGGACCATCAGGCTTAATAGGGTGTGAAGAAATTGAATCTTATTCCTGAGTTAGGGGGACAGAAAGGGTATTATAATTGCATGAACTTGAGGAGTTTAGATTGCATGCCTATAACAATGAAATCTTTATAAGGAGAAGACCAGTATATGTCATGATAAGAACATTGTCTCTCGCCTATTGAGCCAGGATAGAAAGCACTATTGTTTGACACTAGATTGAAATTGTTCCCCAGAAATCTTAATTAAAAATGATTGACCTATTTGAAGTAGTAAGGATGACCACACATAGATCTACTAAGATGGTAGATAGAGATAGAGGCATAACATTCTTGGTGAACGAGGAAAGAGTAAAACATTACTGGGAAGAGGATGAAGATCGGAAGAGGACATCCATAGCCTTGTTAGATGACTGGTTTTGACAGGCATCATGTCGTGTCATTAAATCAAGTATTGTATGTAAGGCAACTTATGAATATGTTCTACTAGTGTAGGATGTAGTACAAACAAAAAGAAAAAGATAAATACAGAAAACGTGAATTGAGCCACAATAAAAATCAAAGCACTACCACCCATCATATTTTATTTTAATATACTTCATTATTTTTAATGACCTCCAGGTATAATGTAAAGATTGGGAAGTTTTGATGGCATTATAGGTAAATAAATGAGGGGGAAAGGTCATTTATGTGTAAAGATTCTGAAGTAAGTTGTGTGAGCATTACCCGAAGGTGGTGCCAAAAATAATAGAGAATGAAAATGCCTCAGATAGCATAGTTGTAGCCCCCTGTGTTAGCAACACAGCATGGAGATTAACATTATTCTTTGGAAAATGTTCCATACCAAGGTAGTGCCTACATGTTATTTGGAATAGAACCCGCACATTGATATGCACCACAGAGCTTAATGTTCTATATTTAGCAATATGGCACGTCAGGTCATATTCTATAGAGTCAATTGGCTGTCGTACCCTACATTAGCAACATGCCACTGAGCCTCATGTTTTGTGTTTGGCAATATGCAAACCTAGGGGGGTGGCAAGTAATTTTTTCTTTAATTTTTTTAGGTCAAACCTAAACCAAATAATCTTTTTGAAGAATAAACAACCCTAAAGCATTCTAAACTATGCCAAACTATGCCACACCCCCTAAAGCACTCTAAAGTTCAATGTGCCACTGGACTTCAATTCCATAAAATCATTTTTATTCTTTCATTCAAGAATTCAAGGTAAGAATGCTATATTTTTTATCTTCCTATCTTACTTTTGTAAATTGTTCATCCCTTTCTCTCTCTTTTAAGTTTGAGAGGAAGTTGGGATTACTTGAATATTCTTCTTAATGCTGAAATTTACTAATCTTACACATTGCCCAAAGTATTGGAGTGATTTATTCATGATTCTTGTTGGTTATTATCCAGTAAAATGCTTGAAGTAAGAACTGTCACGGCCCGATTTCTTGGATTATGATGGCACCTACTATCCCACCAATAGGATAACCAACCTGTAGCCCGAAGGTGAAGTGCAGGGCTACCATCAACAATAGAAGAAAGCATAAGTTTAATAACAAGGTATAAAAGAAAGAGAATATAACAAATAGCAGAATATAATAACACAATAAGTAAACTCCCAAAACTCGGCATCAGTGTAAATAGAACATAGCCTCTAAGTACAGAGTGTAAATAAAAGTCTAATACAATTATGTCTCTAAAAATACAACAGAGATAAGTCGAATCCGAAAAGAGAGAAGGAACAGTTGGACGTCAAGTTGTTAGTGTATTTCTAAAAGTATCAGCAAATAGGCATGAACGACAATCCATAAATCAACATTGGGAGCTAGTACTGGGTTCTGACCCATGGGAACAAGTGTAGTATGAGTACAAGTAGCCATAGAAACCCATAACCAGTAGGCTTCAAAGGCCCACAAAGAAGATAACAATCATAAAAGCAGTAAATAACGAAATACAAGAATGTAAGGTCACAGAAGGAAATAGTACAACTTGGAAGCTAGCTACTCAGATAGAAAGCAAGTAAGCAGATAGGCAATAGCTTCTCTAGGTAAAACATTTGGAGAGGATCTCAGGAAAAATAAGATAACGTACCCGAAATCGTTACAATAATATATAAAAAACAATAGTAAATAATCAAGAGATTGATAACTAGAAAAGGAGAAAACATGGATGGTATACCGGTAACTCCCAAGTAAGAAAGTAAGGGACAATCAAATGACACACACACAAATATCCCACTTAGAAAAAGTATATTAAATATAGACAATGATGATCATTAAGAAGTAAACACATAAAGTAAATTAACATTACCGAATCCCTCATAAAAATGGCAACATACACAGAAAACAAGCTCACCCATAGGCCTCTCATATGACCAAGGAAACACCAAAGAAAACAAGTGCAAAAAAATAAATACACACCATAAAGTAGCTAGTCCTATGTATGTTCCTCCTCCGGTACCCGTAGGCCCATCAGGCAGGATCCATGCAAGGTCCATGGTGGTACTCCCACCACATACAATCCCTAAGGTCATCATAATCTCAAATACCGAGTCGTAGAGCCTTAAGGGTTTCACATTCTGGCATCCAATGCGTCATAACAACAGTATCATCAACTCATACTCGACAAGTTATGGCATCCAAATCCTCAATATAGTGGTATCACCAACATCTTCAAGGGAACAAGTATCACCAAAGTATCTAAGATAATAGGTGTGAAAGGTGTTGAAAGGTGATACTCATTGTCATACGACGATGGACTCAAGCAACAGCTATTGTACTCATTGCCGAAAATAGTCAGAATCAAGTCCCATAAAAAACTAGTAAATGATATTTCCTGATGCCAAGGTGTGAATCCTGGACTAAAACAAGTGAAAGCAGTAACACCATGTGCTCGATACACTGTCGAGATAAAACTTTAAAAGATCCTTTAACTTATATTATTATCAGAATATTCCAAGTTATCATATGTTATGTCATTATCCATCAGTATCCTTGTTATTATTATCTAGCCTCCACAACATTAAAATCAAGTGGTGATACGGGCCCCATCCCAAATGCACTCTCAACACGGTGCTTGTGGCTCAACCTCTTGTAGAATGAATGCATAACACATAATATACATAGCCAACGTATACCCTGCACAAGCGCATCTAAGCTACATCTAGAAATATAATACAACAACTAAAATCTGAGAGAAAAAACAAAAATCAAACCATGCATTAGCGTTCTACTACTTCTAGAGTCACCCTAAATCCATCACAAGGATAATTCTAGGCCACAGGCAGTCGGACGACTCTTCAGTAACCCAGGTTGATCCGATCCCTTTGTATTTCACTGAGTGTCAATATAGGGAAAGAATAGGGAGAGAAATGAAAAAGCGGTCCAAGTGCACGATAACAACCTATAAAACCTCATAGATGTTGTTTAGTACAATTATGAAAGGCATATACCCAGAGATAGCCCTACGGAGTCTATATGTCATTCGACGAATAATGCGCTGCAAATCTAAATGTTACTTTGAATGATATCAAATGGTCTCCAGTGGATCAAAAACACATAATATAAGGATCTAGGGATCAATATGAGTCTAACGATATACTTTATACTAAGTTTCGAACTAGACTTAATATCGAGCCAAAAATGTGCCTGCAGGCCCCACTTGCTAGAATTGAAAAAAAAACTTCACCACAGGGTTCCCAGTACCACCAGGAACCCGTGCTCCAAAAATAAGCACAATACGAGTGTTGGAAGGGCTACATAACATCCCAAGACAGATTTCATTAAAAAGGACTAAAGATTCAATATTTATGGAAATTAAACAAGGAAATTCGATGAAGTAACTACCCTAAGGAGTTAAATAAAATCAAGGGACAATAATTTATCCAATAATATACGAATTAATTCGAGAAATTCAAGTTTTCACAATATGGGCCATTAATTAAGGAAAGCTTCATCTTCCAAGAAATAAAATGGGGAAGAAGACTTCTCAACATTGGGAAAATCGAAGGGGAACCATTCCTCAATGTTTGATGAACTTTCTAGATGATTTTTGCCCAAAATAGAGAGAAAAACAAAAGGTTTTGCAGTGGAATGAACAAAAAAAAGCGCAGGAAATATTTATAATACCAGGTACTTACTATCCGCTATTACATGGAATTATGATGCGATTGTGTAGGTTAATGAACTTGTCCATCGTGATCACGAAAGGATAAATCATGATTATGATGAATGAAGAAAAATTAATGCTACCTGATCACGTAGGTGAGAGTACACGATTGCACTGAAAGAGATAGTAGGAGTACATCATGATTGCGTAAGAAGAAATCGTGATCGCGATGAATAACTGGAAAAACACAACGTGATCGTGTGGGTGAGGTCTGTGATCGCATTGAAGAAAAAGCTGGGAGCATCACTATCGCGTAGAAATGTTTATTTGTCACAATTAACACCTCACCTGCACTATATAAAGATTTTGACTGCAAAACTACTAAGGAGAAAAGACTCTAAACACCACTTGAAATGCGTTCGGTATCCAATTTATAAAAATAAACTATCAGCTCACACCCGAAATAACATTTTGGACTCAATGGTGCAGTTGAAATTAGGATACGAGATCATTTCGGGTAAATGTGACCAAGTCAACCCTTAGGCCTAAAATACTCAAAACTCCATCCAGCACCTCAAAAATACCATGACAACTCCGATAGGCTAACAAACACTCTCACTAGTCTAAAACCACAATTTCGAAGCTGATGGAAGCGTCAGAATTCTATTATGACACTCCGAACACCAAAAGACCATCAAAACTCAAATTTAGGCCTTAAGTGAAACGAAAAACCACAAATTTGTAGAATCTTAAAAAGAAAACTCCAAAACACGAACTTCAGGTCCATCTAAAATTTATTAAGTATTCTAGAACTAATGGGACTATCAAAATTTGATTCGAAGCTTGTCTTGAAGGAAAGTTGACCAAAGTCAAAAAGTACTTAGTTTTAGGCTCTAAAATAGGCAAAGTTAGATAAATCTAAATTGAGCCACC